>DWKA01001923.1:0-11480 GCA_018249155.1 Panoquina ocola ocola | reverse complement strand
TGGGCGCGATTTTGACCCACTTTAAACGGCCAGATTTCGTTCAAACTTTGTAGATTTATTGAGGACCAATGACAATAATTTGATAAAATTAAGCGTGTTTTTTAGTTTTTTTTAACTATTAATTATTTTTAGTAGATAGAGTGATAAAAGAAGAAGGTTTATATGTACAAATTAATACAATAAAACACAAATGAAGTTAAATTTAAGTATTCAAACAGAGGTTTCATTTCATATATGCGCAAGCGCAAAACGTGTACACAACCTGTATTTATTTAATTACGGAAGTCCCCAACCGCAACAAAACAATACAATTCAATATTGTGCATCACAGTGACAGTACAATGTACTATAAAAAAGTTCTAGGGTCTTACCTAGTATTTGCATAAGGGTTTTCATCACAATACATATTGAGAGTGGTTCGATCAACGAAACAATGGCTGGCGGCCGTAACCAGCAGTAATCAGGTCAATTAACACTGATTAACAGCTCGAAGTGCTCTGAATACAATGTTAATGGGCAAACTTGGACATGATCGATAGCTTAACAAGATGCTGCTACTGTGCTTCAATCGAGCAATATACGGCCATGCGCTTAGATTTATTGCGGTTCATTCAAAACTGGGTAAGTCAACTTTGATTTTAATCTGTAATATTAGGTCTTAGTTATTGAACGATACACCTAATTATTATCTTTACTTTTCTCTTCTTTTTGACTCATAGAGAATGATCATTAAGGTATTTTGTACCACTTAGTTTTAAGGGTATAACAAAATTAAGTGTAAGTAAACAAACATACAATATATCATAGTATTGGTCGTAGCCCAATGAGTTGTTCTATGTGTTAAAATAAAACAAACTATAAGCTTAATCCATGCTACACAAAATATATCGATGAACCGCTCTCAAACCTAGTACGCCGTTCTGGAGATTAAAACGCTGTACAAAAATTCTACAAATCAAATTGCTCCAACAATTGATTTTTCCCATATCTTTCCAGTACAGACATAAATACTTTTCGATGTATATTATAAGATATATACTGTATTATATTTAGTATAATATGCTAAAAGTCTCAAACTAATAAACCTAAACATACCGAAACTTACTTTCCATACATACAACTATCACTTATTATATATCACCAAAAAACGTTACCATCTTCTCTTTACCATCTTTCTTAAAACTACTTACAGCGAAGACGCACTAAAATCTTCCAAGTCATCTCCAGTCACAGCTGACAAACTACAAGTCTCATAAACAAAAGCACGTCGAGAGCGCGTTGACAAGTTTGTTTTAATTAAAGAGACAACAATTGATTGGCGGCGTCTCGTCTCGTCATCGCGAGCAAAAGTAATCCACTTAGGATTAGCCATAAACAAGGAGGGACCATTGTCGAGTCGGGCGATCTGTTAGCGTCTAAGTGTAACTGATAAAGGGCGTCGAGGGTATTGTTCGCAGTGGCATTAGGCTTTAATCCCGTCGCGAGTGCGACTCGTTACGTTGATTGTTCGGTGTCGCGGCAGATGGCCGTCGTAATCCGACCCGGCACTGCCCCCTCGCCCCCCCACAAAAATATAGCCTCTTTGTGTTTGTTGCATCTGCAGGTAAACTGTGCGCCAAAATTGGGCTGTACGTTCCTGTACGTGCCCCTTTCATATGAATACGGCCATGAATTATTCTTGAAAACGTATTGTTATCAGTGCAGCTTTCTTGTATAATTCAATATGCGAGCGCTTGTTTAGGTGCGACGGTGCGCGCGAATGTTGCACCGGGTTCTAGACGTACGTAAATATAACTGGATTTATGGATGTCTGTTATAAATGCCGAGTTCAAATTACTATACGATTTATATGACACGAGCGTTCAATGTAGAATATTTCGATAGAATCGATCGATCATTGACTGACAGTGATGTTTCTATCATACTAATTTCATTTTCGTATTTCATGTTTGTGCAATTTTAGCGGATACGATTGTTATCAAAATACACCTGAATATATTTTTAGCTAATAATTGAAGTAACCTGATTCGGTAGTAATTTCGTTTTAAAAACCGACTAGCCAGCGGATTCAATCTTAGGAGGAATTAAAGAGGAAGATAAGAGATAGTTCAAGGATCAAATACCCTACCACCTTGTGTGAGTAACGGGATTAAACAAGGTAGCCCAGCGGCCTCTAACAGAAGGGACCGGTCGCGTAGGTTCTACAGTAGGGTGCACCGCAAGCAAAGGATTAGCTGGGGCTCAAATATTAATGAAGACATTTACACTTCCCTTACGTACAAACATTCATAATTATCATCGAAGACATGAAGTAAATGAAAAAAAGGCTCTAAGAAATTTTAGAGGACACTATATAGGTACGTTTCTGGCTCTCCGATACTGCAGACCAAACGCATTGATTCTCAAAGATGAGAAGCTTGTTGGGTGGTACAAAATCCAGAAAAATCCAATAGGATAGGCAGGTGCATCACCATAATTTTTTGACACAAAACTACGACACAATAAGCGCTAGCACGTGAATTTCTCAGCACTAGCAGACAGCTATAAATAATAAATATAACTGTGCAGACATAATATTTCTTCCATACAAATTGATTTCTTTATTTCTCGAATGTATGGACCCTTAAAAAGAGGAGTTCGATTTGATTTGAAACGGAATTCATAGTGAGGTAAAAATATTAGGGCCGTTAACGTTTCAATGACGGTTGAGCTGGACGGGTCCGTATATTTTATGGTTAATCAATTGCTATGAAAGGGATGGGAGGTCAACGACCGCGTAATCTGCAGAAACATCAATCGGATTGGAATCCCAGTCCATTCAAATTGCCTTACAATCGCCACGTTTAGAGGAAGTGTGCATCGATATTGAAATTAAATGCTCATTAAGCTGCAATACACATAGAAACGATGTATGCATTTGATGGGAAATTATTACTTATAGACATAAAAATGTCTGCAGATTCAAAATGATAAAATATGAAAGGTATACGATTTTCAACTCCCGATGCCAAATAATCAACCAACACATTATAAATTTTGTCATAATGCAGAATAACGTCTGCTGGGTTAGGTAATATAAAATACATTAATTACAAATTGTGTATTCAATCAACAGGGACACCTGTTCAACACTGAAGTTCTCATTATAATTAGACGCTTGAATTTAGCCCACAGCCTAGATAGATCATTCATCACAGCCGGTAATCCTAGCTGGAATATTAAATTATCAACCATAATATACCTACAATAGTTCCAGATTACAATAGCTTCAACATACTACCGGATTTAATAACTATTGTACGTATAGCTGTAATGAGACTGGTATTGGTTATCAGAGAAATTATGATTTAAGTTGGGAAAAGCATAATTTAGAAAAACTATGAAGTTAGTCATTTCTCGATAGTCACAGAATCAGCAAAACAATGTCGGCAAGATAAACTAGAGTCATGACAAATTAAAACGATAAAGTCTTTGCAAATAATAACAATTAATATTGAGTCATACTCCCGCTTAGAGTCATTCCTTATTTATCTAGTAACATTGTGTCGAAGAGATCAGTTATCAATGCGTGGACTGCATGCCCTTTGCTAATGCACACGGAAGACCGCAAGGAAATTGCGTGTAAAGAACGTGCAATGAATGTCTTTGTCGCATATAAAGGACGAGGAAGAGACGACAAACGCTCGTCTTCTCCCTTTGTATGTATCCATTAACGCTTCATTGCAGGTCGTATTCTTTGTATGCAACTGAGGAGAGTTGGACTCCAAACGTGTTCAATCCAACGTCGTAGATGACTAATGAGCGACGGACTGTAAGGTAAGGATGGTCGCTACAGTACAAAACTGAACACTGGTATATTGGCAGATAATTAATAACCCTTTACTACCTTTTCCTCTGTCATTTAACACGAGTATATTATACTATATACCTACGAATATATAGTATATATACTGTATAAAAGTATATACTAGGGATATTATGGTGACAGCCTTCCAATATCTACGGTAGGTATCATCGAGGTGAAACTCGAAAATAAACAGACTTCTGTGAGTGGAACCTGACGAGGTAACATCGAGCATATAATCAAATAGAACGGTACTGTTATAAGTTTTGTTCAAAAACAAATTACGCCAAAACACTGCTCTCTGATTGGTCGACACACAGGTCACTGTACTCTGATTGGCCGACACACAGTTCACTTGGTCACTTGTTGGTGCGGTTTTAAATTGTCATTTCTCATTGACAAATCACTGATCAGTTTCGGAATTTTGTAGCTCACATTACTACTCTATTTGGTTATATGCTCGATGCGAGGTAACCGCGTAGTTCAACGCATTTATCCCGGGGAAGGCAAGTCTTAAAGTCACAGGTCTGATCGTAATGATTATGATGATGTTGATGTTAATGTTTTCGTAAAATCTGCTGATTTTTAATGTTACAGTTTATGTAAGATGTACTGATTTTCGGAAATGCCTTACCTATTAAACTTTATTTACAAAATTCTCGTAACTACCCGGCAACTTTCAGACTAACCATAACATCGATGGATGATGCCTATTGTTTTGTGCATAAAATAACAAAAAAAAACAATTGTGTACACGTTGAACGCATGTATGAAGTGTAACTTCTCGAGGCAATACTTAAATTTAAATTCACTCATGTTTTATTGTAACTAATACGCTTTTTTAACTCAAAATAAACCTCCCACTAACGCCATCTATGGCACGTTTCACGTAATCATTTCCTTCAGAATTTTATCCCTGTCACTGCTAAAGAAGTTTCACTACATAAATTCAATTTGAATTTATAGCTTGCATGGCTGCCGTGTCTTTCACGCCCCAAACACAAGTAACAGCAATGATAGCCGGTACAAAATGGTTCGTACGGGGCTTAACTCGTCAACTTGGCAGATATTTTGAATTGAGCCGTAGTAATAATAGGCTCGGCACCGCGTCGTGTTACTTTATTGCGCGCTTGCGTGACATCTTTTTGTTCGACTTTATTTTTAACCGAACGAATAAAAAAATGTTTACAACTGAAATGTGGCACGTCAAAATATACGCCTATTTGTTACTCGGCAATTTAAAGTTACGACTGCAAAAAATGACGATGTTATACTGCAAAAAATGAGTAACATATTGTAAAAGACGTTGCATGGAAGCCATATTAGATACACTAATTATGTCAAGAAGTTGATCAAAGTATTGAAGAGCGGCATTTTCGTTAACAAGTTGTTAAGGAAAGTTTTTAGTATTTAATTTAAATGAAAAGGAAACCACACAGTTCCAAGATTAATATAACGTAACCGTAACAAAATCCTGTAATTAAAAATGTAGTTCATTTCAGTATCCAAGTATTTCCTGAGTGTAACAAAATAACTAGTATGCCTTACCTATTAAGGTAAGGTTTGTAAGGCAATGTTACGTTTTGTTCGAAAACAAATTATGCCAAAATTCCGCGCCGTACCGCCACCGGTCGCTGCGCTCTGATTGGCCGACACACAGCTCACTTCGTCACTTGTTGATGCAGTACTGTTTTAAATTGTCATTTATCAGTGACAAATCACTGATCAGCTTCGGGATTTTGCATAAATAGGGGAATAGGCATAAAACTTATTTTCATTACTAAGTTACAAGGTAGCTTAACAAATAACACATAATCACTACATAGTATAAAATAAAGTAGCTTTTTCTGTCCCTATATCCCTTTGTATGCTTAAATCTTTAAAACTACGCAACTGATTTTGATGCGGTTTTTTAATAGATAGAGTTATTGAAGAGGAAGATTTAAACGTATAATACGCAGCATAATAGCATTGCACAATACACACAATACACATTGCAAATAATTAAAGATCCAGAAATGCTACTATTATATACATTTACTTCTAATTCAGCGCTAGATTTGACCCACACAAATATCACAAGTTATATAAAACCTTGTAAAAATGCGGTAAAGACAACATCCGGTCTCTAGGCTCCAGTTGCTGTATGCTATACGCATTGTACCGTGTGGATCGCATACAGATCTTGTACGAAGCCTTCGGTCGCGAATCTAACTTACCAAACGTTGTATAACTCTGAATGCATTCAGCTTTTACTTATTCTTTGTGGTTTTCAGTATGTAGAAGCATCAGAAGTACAAATAAAGGAACTGCATACAATTTATAATGTTTGTTGACTATTAACTGCAGTTATTGTGATGCTAGCTAGCGACCTGCCCAGGCTTTACGCGATGAAATAAAGAATCATCATCATCATTACAACCCATAATCGTCCCACTACTGGGCTCGGGTCTCCTCTCACAATGTGAGGGGTACAGGCCATAGTCCACCACGCTCGCCAAGTGCGGATTGGTAGACTTCACAACACCTTTGAGAACATTATGGATAACTCTCAGGTTTCCTCACGATGTTTTCCTTCACCAAAACAAGTGATAATTAACTGGTAATACGCACATAATTTAGAGAAAATTAGTGGTGCGTGCAGGATTTGAACGCACGACCGAGAGACCAACGTTCAAACCACTAAGTTATCACTGTTTAATAAATAAAGTAAAAAAAAAAACTACTAGTATATGAACTGTGCATTTCGTTAGGTGACGATTTCTACAAAATCGCACAACCCGTAGGCCGCGTTAACTATGTTCCAAAAATTGATTTTATAGTCCGATTGATGTAAATAATACCTAACATCGAAAATAAGATTACATTGTAGTAAATTAAAATTGATGTCACAATTAAAAACAATACTAGGCCTATTAATTTTTGTTAATCATTTGGACAAAGGACGGGCGCGCCGAACGATAATTTAATTCGAAGTCTTTTGTCGTTACGTTCGTTGTTTTTCAGCTGAGCGAGGAACAATTACGCTGCAAATCATTTAAAAATTATAATGAAAAGTCCTTTTAAATATCTAAATGCTGAATATTTTTTTATTTCATTTTATCGATGATCACATTACGAGTACCGTCACTAATTACATCTCTGAGATCTTTATCATTGATTTCCTGACGCATTTATTGAAGCTTTATTTTAATATTACCTTTATTTTAATAAATATAGTACCTACTCGTATCTAAAGAATATCTCGTGTAAAATAAAACTCGCGTTAAACGTCAGAACAAATGGTTGATGTTAAACCATTTCTGAACGTAAACAGTACGCGAGGAGCGCGGACACATAAAATACGTGAGCGCTCGTCCTGCCGGCTCCGCGGCTACTTGTCACCGCAGTGGGCGACGAAACTCCGCTCAGAAACTAAGCGGCGCTGCCAAACTACGTGACCTTAATGTATATCAATCCCGGCGTGATTTATACGGGGAGCATCTCTAAAATATGATATAAAATAAACATTGACAACCGAAACGATGAAATACGACGCAGCGTTGTGATTTAAGGGCGCGTTCCATGAGATTTTATAGCGCCATAAAATCAGCCGCGCCGGCAAACGCGCACGTACCGTACAGATTTGACAAAACAGACGACGGACATTTATTTGTACGCTAGTTTTTTGCAAGTTTTATGGACTGTTGCCAACTTTATAGTCTGAACGGCGACCGTTTACGTCTGACAGTGTAAAAATTGAGATATTCAACGCGATTTGTCGTGTTTAAAAACAATCGCAACAATTTGTTGCCGGTATTGGTTTGTCAGTGCTTTTAAATGGGTTAGCGTGTCAAACAATGAGTGAAGTGTGGCTGTGTGGATTTACCACACGATCCACAGTCGGCTTACGCGTTCTTGTTTGCGTTGCCTTACTATAACACAAGTCATCGGCTTAATTCTCGGCAGGCGACATATCGGTACAAGCTTCCATGAACAACAATAACCTATTATCACTCGGATTCGTACGCTACTGTCGTAAATTCGTAAATTCTAATTGTTCTTTACTTATTTTTCTGTCTCTTCTATACCGATCTCTTTCTAAAGCAGTTACTCTAAGTAGATCAACCGAATTGAACTACATAGCCTGAAATTTGAATAGTGCACCTGGTGGTAAAGTTTGTTGAACTTCCGCGCCCCGAACGTTAAGCCGTCGGACCTCGTTGTTATCATTACTTAGCAGTTGTTAAGCCGTGTCAGTGGCTCTACCGGTGTAAGAACTTTGCCACTTTGCCACTAATCTTCCCAATCCCAGAACAGCGTGTTAAGATACACTTCAGTTATGAGCTATAGGACTCATTAGCAGAACTTATTGATCCTACTAATATCATTAATGCGATTGTTTGTTTATTTATTTGTAACCTCTTCATGCGAAAACTACCGTACCGATTTTCATAATGGCACACATTCACATCTTTTTAACTTACTGTTCCTTTTGTTCGAAGTTTGTCATAGATTAATTCAGTGTTCTTTGACAGCACGGGATGGTGGTACTCTCCGCTCGTTTACTATCCTCATTCCATATAAAAAACATAATAATACCAGTAATACTATTGTCATTATGTAAAGCCTTGTTTCCAAGCAGGATTACTTTAGTCTTTACGACAACATAGTATGCCTGCATGGAATTGATATCAATATTTTAAGCTGGCCCGATACGACTGTACCAAACAAAATAATTTACCAAAAGAAAATTGTTTAAACAAGCAAACTAGAACAATTTTCCCAAGTTATTTTTATTTATCACAATAAAGCAGGCTTAAAAGTATGTTGTAATTAGTTTCGTATTAGATTCCATCAGTCTAAAATTGAATAACACCGTCATTTTCTTCACGCTATCAAAGTGAAGCAGTTAGTCTGGCTGATCGCCAGCAAACATGTCAGCGGTACTCAGTACGGCTTAATGACTGCCCCATAACGCTACAGCGCTTTACAGCGCAAACCAACACTTCAGCTCACTCCGAGCAATGCACTCGTGTAACGTTTAACCTCACAAATGGCCCTCCAAGCTTTATATCCCTACAGCGCTTATGGCGCGGATCTTATTAGGAGCGCAGCAAATAGCAGGCAATCTCTGACTGCAACGCATAATGCCTCATTACCATATTGGTGGAAATTGTGGATGGCGTGGCAATTATTATGGTCGTGTAAATGTAACGGATATATGTTTTATTGTTGTTCAATTTGGAAGGGAATGTAACCTTTGAAAAGCTAAGGTGTTAAGTTATTTCTACTTGTAATTTGCGGTTTGTTAAATTTATACGTGGCATTAATTGATGGTTATTATTTGGAACGAAATGACAGGAATGTAATATGTAGTTCTCGTATTAATGCGCGTGCTATTACGGTAATACCAAAAACAACCAAGAATCTTTTCCGTTCCCAATGGTATTTTTGGTATATTTTATTTTTCGTTAAAATTTAACCGTGGCACTGCCAACGCTATGGCCTATATTTTAATGAAAATTAAAATATTATAATTATATACTCCTGACAGGTTGCATAATCCTAACGACATTGAAGTTACGAGTTCATAATTAAATTAAAAAATAATTACATAGTCATATCATAGAGGGTATAAATTATAGGCTAGGATAGCTAAAACTTTACTAAAGCAAAACTGTACCAGTCTTATTCATCATTGAGGAATTCTCTCATTTAGAACCGAACCTATGTATAATGTCAGTCCATGCTGCTAAAAATAAACTGTTATCGGAATAAAAACAATTTGTAAGACATATAATAAATCTTGGGGATACGTAGAAGTTGTTTCAATTCTTTCTACAATTCTTGCTGCTTTTATCATAAAAGTTGTACTTACTCGTAAATATGTGTTTTAAAGGGAGGTCGTTTTTATGACAATGGTTAAGCCGAAGGTAGCCAAGCATGACTCGTCACCATTTGTCGTACATTTCATACAATGCGGTAATTGAAATGTGTCTCATCCGTGACCGGGACGGACGGCGCCCTCTAAACAATAATCTCATTACAATTTTTATAATCCGGCGATTCCAAGACAATGGCGCAGCTGACTGCTGGCGCCTACCTCCCTGGTAAGGTCATTGCTCTATTTTAACAATAAATGAAAAACGTTATAATAGATTTATAGTACCCACTCGGTCCGTAACTTGGCGAGAGTCTGAAAGAGATAGATTATTTTATTTTCTCAGACTTTTTTCTAAGATTTTTTCTAAAAAACGACTTCTGCACATCTACTGTCTCCTTCAGACTCTTGCCATCTTACGGGCACAGTACTTATTTTTTCAAATTTCAATAATACTATTTACAGTCCAATTTCACCTCGACGAAGACGCCCATTCCCAAAACAAGTTAACATTATCTAGCGGTATATTTAGCTACAGCGCAATGAATTGTGAACCGCATTAACTAATCCAACTCATTTACTTATCAAGTCAAACGAACTCCAACTAGTCAGATAATTTCGTTATTATTCTCGGGTCAACCGAACTGAAAAGTAAGCCCATTAATACAATGGGCCATCAGGTACGTTAACGAAGTGTTTTCAAAATGTTTGCGAATCAATCACCGCTCTTGTTCATAATCATTCATTCATTCGCTCGCTCCGTTTGCAGCTGGCTGAACGAAGTAACGAACAGTCAGTGCTACATTCAATTATTGAGGGTTTGAATGATACTGAACAGAAATAGATTAAACTTCAAATCGCGCATATATACGTCGTTTATTGGATAAACATTTTTTTAATTTTTTGACATGCAAATTGAAGTAACTTAATCATTATTAAGTTTAAAAATGAACACCAAAAAATAAAAACAACGTAAAGTACGGATTATTATAGTTTTAATATCTACTGTTTTTCCTAACCTATTTAATAGGTATGGTAAATAATTTTACTTTAAATGTTTTAGAAGTCATAGTTATTTTCGTGATGGATTTTTATAAACATCATAAGCGCTATACGAGTATTATTGTGCTACTTATTCGTACCAATTTCACCAAATAATCTAATTGATTCTGCATTACAATATTGAAATAGAAATAACTGCAATTTTACAATAACGTCAATGAATTTCAACAAAATGAACGTGTAAAATTATAATGTCTAGCTTACTCACTATTCTAGCCAAAACGGGCTTTGTGACTGTGAGAAAGATTTGTATGACAATAGAGCTTTCGTAATCGGATGCCGAATTGAGCTTTTACTGCATTTGACGCTGTTGTAACATCGGCTGCTGAACAGCTGTGTCAGTAATCAGTATTAACACTAGCAAAGTAACTATTAAAACATTGAACAGCCAGCTTTTATTACACGCTAAATAACAGATAAAATAGAATAAATCCAAATGAAATAAACGAAATCTATAATTTCTCAAGAACTTACAATAGTAGGCAAAATTACAGTAGTACCACTGTAGTCAATAACATAACTTAGAAAGAGTCTGAATGAAACAGATGCGCAGAACAAAAAGCAGAGCTAAACGTCTTCTGCGCATCTAATGTCTCTTTCAGACTCTTGCCAAGTTACTTGTCATTGACTATATCTATAGTTCGCGCGCGAGTTCATTGCCGAGATTCCTGACGTCACACGTCACCCCGCCGTCTTTAACATAGTGTCATT
>DWKA01001922.1:0-11481 GCA_018249155.1 Panoquina ocola ocola | reverse complement strand
AAAATTAAAAAAAAAATTAAGGGTGAACAACCCTTATCACTTAGGGGTATGAAAAATAGATGTTGGCCGATTCTCAGGCCTACCCGATATGCACACAAAATTTCATACAAATCGGTTCAGCCGTTCAGGAGGAGTACGATAACTAACACTGTGACACGGAAATTTTATATATTAGATTATAATATATACGGCATATATATACGGTATAATTGATACGGCAGATACGGCGGTAGCTACGACCCCTGCTCGACCCCCTCAGAGCTAAAATAGGTATGTATACATATTTGTCCCCCATTCCCCTAACAATTCTGATTTGATCTGGACAAGAATTTGGGTATAACCATTTCCTGTATGACAAGCATAACGAGGGTGTTTGTTTTTTGAACATTTTTAAAATTATTATGTTTAATAGATGTGTTTCATTGTTTGCAGGCCGATACAGCTCGCTACAAAGCATTAGATGCAGCTAGACTGAAGTATCGTGAAAAATATACTGCTAAGGTAACTAGTAACAACATCTTTATAATTTGTTTATTTAATATTGAATTTTATTACTTTTCTTTCATTAGTTCATAGATAATAATATATAAGTGGATAAATAATAAACATATTAATAGAAAAATGCAATGCTATTTCCTCAAATGGATCATAATTCTTTGCTTATTTATTCCGTAATAAAAATAAGTACTCAATAAGTCAAAAAGTAAGTACCTACCTAAAATAACCGAGGTTTACGCTGTGATTTAACCATTGTGTTATTTTTTTATTCAAAACTGTCATCTACCGAGCAGTGTTAAGATATTGTTTACATCACATAGAATAGCATTTTCAAACTCCCTACTTGTGTACAAACCAACAGCGCCACCTATTTAAGTGTTTACGTCAGATGGCGCTAGTTGTATAAGATGCAGTGGAATCTTTTTCAGTCTAGTCAAAACTCATCCTAACTGTAAGGAGAGCTATTTATGAATACCTAACAATCGTACATTTATTTGTCTTATAATAAAAAAAACAGATAAAACAATAAAACATTGATGTATTGAATACCGTCTGCTCGGATGCGGGTATTAAGAAAATAATAATAATTTTGGTGACTCCCCAATTAAAAAAAAATACAGGTCACTATTGTAAAATATGAAAGTAGGTAATAATTTCGACCCGCGGCTTCTATGCGTGGCATTTCGACTGTAACACAGTGTGAAATTTTCATTTATATTTTTTTATACTTATGGTTCCGAAACCATTATTATTATTTGACGTCAACGCCATCTAGGTTACATTTTTAAACATTTAATTGGATTAGTCGGATTAGTAGAACTTAAAATTGTGTTCGTTTGTCGCCTGAACTTAATTATTACCTTTATTTTTACAGGAAAACCCGCTCGGTAGAAGACAGAAAAGGAGTTTATTTACGGTATGTCATAATATATAAACACACCATAGTCGACGACAGATGCGCAAAAGTCATTCTGCTTGGCTTTTTGTTTTGCGCATCTAACTGTCTTTTTCACACTCTTGCCAAGTTTCGTGCATATGACTATAAAATCTCGTATTATGTAAGTACTTTATCCCACAGGCTACCAATCTTCCGTCACCAAATACCATTGGATCACACAATATAGCGGATTCTATCATCAATAATACGATGTCATTTTTCCCGCCTCCTTCACAGAACTTGGGACAGGAATATGGACCGAAAACCTACGGTTTAAATTTAAGAGGCAACGCAGGATTTGCGTGGAACGTAAGTTTTAATCTTTGAACTAGGGGGATAATTTCTAAACTTATCTGAGGTTATTTGAGCCAGAAGAATGCTCAGTAATTAACAAATAAATTCAATATTTAATTCTTGCTTATAGTACTAGTACTTAGTATCGTCAATGCTGGTAAATTTACTTTTCATCTTACATCTACATAAATGTATTCAATTTCCTCGAAATAAATTGTCATCGAAAGCCATAACTGTACCGCTATTTGGTAAGGGCCTGCAGTTACAGAAGATTAGATACTTAAAGTCACTAAGTACTGTTGTTACTTCGATAGTTATTACCTTTAAAACAATTTATACAGATAGCTGAATCACAACAACCGCGTCTCTTATACCACAATACAGTCAACCAAAACAAAGAAACAACACAGCCGGGAAATGTTCTAAATCCTAGTGCATTCACAAAACTAGTACATCATAAACTGGACATAAAAGAAAAAATAGCAGCGCAAGATGCGAAAACAAATGAAAACAAAGAGCATGATGTATTAAAATTATTGAATACTTCTGTTCAAAATACACATGACGAGAAACATATGCCTGGAATATACGAAGCTGAGTTCAACAAAAGGAAAGGCATTGGAAATAAGGAAGTGGAATATAGTGTATGTAAAACTTAATTATTTATGTATAAATATCAATTACATCATTCCATATCAAAATCAACTTGATAGTTTTTTGTTTTATAATATTACATTCAGCGATTTCTATTATTTTGTGCAGGATATCACTAAAACTTCTGTTGGAGATGAAAACAAAGAAGATACCCACAAACCTGATACTGACAGCAAAATCAAGAGTATAGACAGTGAAAGTCAACCTGAGACTTTGAAGATTTTGCACACAATTTATGTTGATGGAGAAGATACAAAAAATGGTACCGATGAAATAGACAAAGATATCAAAAATTATATAAAACCAGAGGCTACACATAATGATAAAAATAAAGCTGTAGATTTGACTACAAACACAAAAGTAATTATACACCTTCCCTTGCTATTTTTACGTAAAGAGTTGTCAAGTACTTAGTCCTTGAAAGATCCCAAGGTAGTCAAGATGTTAAATATACGAGTATATAACTGTTTCTTCGAATCTAACTAGAATAATTAATTAACCTAAATTTATTTCACAGGATTTGGTATCACCTTTTATACAATTCAAACCACGTTTAAGTGAAGGTATAGAAGCGGATTCTCAACTTTATACCAAAGTTCAAATTAACAAAAATAATGAAATGGAAGAGACACTTGCGGAAAAAATGGATAAATCATTTAGAAACATGATGAGTAAATGGAATATGGACGACTTCCGTACACAAATTGGATCACTAAAAGGCAGCTATGGAATGCATATTAAGGGTAATAGTGGCGTTGTGTGGAATGTGAGTAAAATATATTACTAATTTAAAATGACACGCTAAATCATAATATTTTCACTGGCTTACATTTAACCAAGACAATACTGTTGGAACTGCCGAGGACATTCGATCCCAGTGGTGAGACAGTTATGGGTTGTGACGATGATGATGATAATTAAAACGATATTTATCTAAATATATTTCACTGTGTAACATATACAATACTAATAAAATAGAAGAAATAGTTATGATGATACGTATATTTAAAAATTAATTATTTATATCTATTTTTTTAGAAACTGACATCAAATGATAATGAATATTATGTTGGCGAAAAAAGCAATGGCGAGGTATGTAATTTTATTTGATAAATGCACTTTAAGTTTATAATTCTGAAGTTAATTTTTCTAAAGTGTTATAACTCTGAACAAATAAAATACTTACGGCAGCATAGTATATTATTATTATGTTTTAATTTTAGGATGGAATCAAAAGTTTTAAAGTTACAAAAGATTCCACTAAAAAAGATAAGGATAATTCTGGAACTAAGAATAATAAACATAATGAAGGTTCCTCCAATACCTCTCCTGCAGTGATCAACGAAATCAATTTAAAAAATAACGATGCAAATATAAATCCTTCTCTATATGATAATAAGGATTCACTTGATGTAAACACCAATTATTCCAATAATACTGTTGAACCAATGATGCCTGTAATTACAAATGAACAAAAAGAAAGTGCTGATTCTGATTCACAGAAAGAAGATAATAATATATCTATTGCACTTACACAGTCTAATATTATGGATTCTGATAATGACATAGAAAAAAATTTAACTGAAATAACGACCAAGGATGAGAAATCACCAGAAGCAACTGATACATTTAATTTAGAACTTTTATTAGATCCCGTAAGTACCTTTACCTCACTGCTTTTCACGTACTGTTTGCAGTTGCTAAAGAACAAAATAAAAAAAAATATTTTGCGTAGAACTAATTACCACGTCGTATTTAAAGTATTATCAGTCATATTAAATACCTAACAATAGAAAAACGTGGTTTTAAGAATACGAAAATGAATTAAAAATTATGTGTACAATATATTTGCAACAATAATATTACTATTAAATGAAATAAAATGTATGCTGTTTTTAATATTTGCAATAAAACTATTTTCTTTTCAGGGCATAACAAAACATTCCATGGAAATAGATAAAGTTAAAAACATTTTATCGAGCACAGAACCTCACTTTGACATCGGAACAAAAAATAAATCATCTGATATTTGGGTACCAGCAAAATTAACTGAAGCAAAAACAGAAGCGACTGAGGAATCACCTGAAGAAACGAATACAATAAATCTAGATTTTTTGTTAGATCCTGTAAGTATTTTTACTTTAGTGTTGTGTTCATACTATTTGCCACTGATCATCATTACAACCCATATTTGTCCCACTACTGGGTTTGGGTCTCCTCTCACAATGTGAGGGGTGCAGGCCATAATTCATAGCGCTGGCCAAATGCAGGTTGGCAGACTTCACACACCTTTGAGAACATTATGAAAAACTCTTAGGTGTGTAGGTTTCCTCATGATTTTTTCATTCACCAACGCAAGTGATATTTACTTGTATTACACACATAAATTGGGTTACGTTCTTACACACTTTGAATGGTGGCCTGGTACGGTAAGAATAGGAAAAATAAATTTAAAATGATGTTCACGTTTGTGGAAACGTAACGTGAACACTATACTGGATAAAAATGATATACCAAGTTTAATTATCTAAATAATTAAGTGCTTTTAATATTTATAATACTTTTTTCAGAGTCTAACTAAACATTCCCTTTCAATAGACAAAATTAAAAACAAATTATCGAGCCTAGAACCTCTCATTGATAACGAAACAAAAAATAAAGAATCTAACAATGGCATCCAGTCTGAAATTCCGAAAATTCTTGACAATGTGGATAGCAAAGAGACAAACAATGACAATGATAAACTCTATAAAATTTCCAACGGATTAAATAATTTAGAGTCTGCTAATGACAAAGAACACAATACCAATTTAAATGATGATGATATGAGTTCAATCATAACATTTGGAGATGAAGCATATGATGACGATGATAACAAAGTAATAAATGTTAGAAGTTACACAATTCCCGATAATATTAAAAAAGTGACTGGTTTTAAGGTAAGTAAACAAAAATTTGATTGGTGGAATTCTGCCAATCCGCACTTGGGCAGTGACGCGGATTACGGGCTGTCTGTACCACTCACACTGTGAGAGGAGACCCGAGCCCAGCAATGGGCCAATTATGGGCTGTAATGATGATGGTGAATGCCAAAATTTCCAAAGCATAAAATAAACAATTTGATTATATTACGTTATTACTATATTATATTACGTTAACTTTGCAGAATACCCCATCGTCTGTAAAAGTGCCTGAAGTCCATTTTGGTAATGAAATTGTATCACATGTATTGGACCCTTACGTGAACAAAGAAACTGCCAAACCCTGTACTGGGACGAATACAATTCAGAATAACATTAATATTGAATCTGGTAAAACATTTGATGCAAATGTGGAAAAGTCATATAATAATATAATAACTAAAATACCTGAATTTATACAAAATAAAAGCAAATTTAATATGAAACAAATAGTTGATGAAATGGGATCTCTAGGACACACGTATGGAATGGACATTAGGGGTAATGAAGGCTATATATGGAATGTAAGTAAATTATCTTAAAAATATTCTCCCAAATTACTTTTCTCTATTCCTTCTTCATCACTAATAGTAATAGTGGCATTTGAACTTTATAAAATTAAAATTTTGCCATTTTCTATCTACATCACTTACGCAAGAGCATAATTTTATTTAACAGTTTATATTGTAATAATGAAAATCAAGTGAATTTTACGATTTGCTTTGACTAACAATAAATTATTCTAAATTAAAAAAAAATCTGTTCTATACATTTTTTTGAGATAACGACTAAATCCAAGTCCTTTTTTCAGAAACTAGAACCAAATAATCAAGAATATTACTTTAAGGAGGTGAGTAATATTGAAACCATGTCATTAAGTTATTTTAAATCGATGTAACAAAAGCTTAATAAATACATTTATAAAGCAGAAATACTGGCATTTATAAATCAAGATTATGGCTATGTTAACTCACTACCTTTTTGTGTTTCAGGATCATTCAAAGAAAGAAAATGAAATTGAACAAGGCGGCAAATGTCGTACTTTAGAGTATTTATTAGAAACAGTAAATATCCTTTGATTTTAAAAAATATCAAATGTATTCATTAATGTTGTTATTTATTATGTATTATATTGCTATAATAATAACTTTTTATTCGTTCCAACAGGAAGAATTTTGGGAATGGTTTTCGAAATGGAGTACAACATACACGGAGATTATAAGTGAGGTAAAAATAACAATATTATAAAGTAAAAATAGCACAGATTCGAAAAAAATAAAAAGGAGATAACTATTGACGGAATTTATTGAACTAAAGGTTACATGATTTTAAACCCATTTCGGTATTGCAGTGCAAAGAATTTTACATACTCAAAGAATTGTAACGTACAATTATATTCTATCCACAAATACTGAAGTTTAGTTGCAACTTTAATACATTTAGTAGTTCTAATAAAATTTAAATAAATACCTATATTTTTAAAAAAATAATATATTTATCTCGTTAGGGAACTGCTTACATACACGAGCAATTAATGCAAATTATTAATTTTCAGACAATAAGGCATGCTGTGTCCGAAGAACTAATGAAACAATTTCTAGAACGCAATAAAAAAGAATGTCCCAAATGTGAAGAAAGACAGTCTGAAATAGATATCGTTAAACCAGAATCTGTGAATGTAAATGCTCATAATATATTCGGAAGTTCTATCAACAGCGATCATGTCACAAATATATTTGTGTTCAATGACGTCAACAACTCACATAAAGATGATGAAAGCATTATTGTAGATAATAAAAATAACATGCATGCATCAAATAAGGATGTTTCCAGTACCCTAGATAAAGATTTTAATGCAAAATTGCCGCCTGTAGTAGCATCAATAACTGACGCAGTTATTAAACAAGCTAATGTCAACACTCCAGATCGTATAAAAAATATTGGAGCACGGTCGTCCATACCTAAAGGTACTTATTTAAAAATACTTACTGACACGATGTAACTTTGCAACGCTAATTAAAATAATAGTCTTTATGTAATAATAGTCATGTAACCTGTATGTAATACGAATTGTATGATTTTTCTTGTAATAAAATTTAACTTGTTTAAGAAAGATTAGCATAAAATACAAATTCAAGACAGCCAATACTCTCAAGATATTAACAATTTTAAAATATTTAAATTACAGATGAAGTAAATGACGAAAATTCTTCAACAAATGAAAATAAGAATAAAAAACCAGAGACTCTGATGGACACGCTTAACGATGAACTTTATACTAATTTAGATGATACTTCAAAAACTATCAGTGACATTAATAATACAAATAAACATATCGATATAAGAAGTTATGACTTACATGCTAAAAATAAGAAAGAAGTTGATTCACAGGTAAGCATAGCCTGATTTAAAATATTTTAAATCTGATAATCAGATTTTAGGGTAATTATACAATGTATATTGTAACACCTAAAAGGCACTAATAGCAATCACCAGCGAAGTGAGTGTCAGGCCACGCGGAGTGTAGTGTGACGTAGTATTTCGATTGACTTGTTATAATATTGAGCTATGATAGTTTTGCTTTTAAATTCCTTTTTTTACAGAAAATAAACAATCTCGTCAATGAAGAAGTAATCAAACAACTTGAAGAAATAAAAAAAAGTTTAAGCGATAAAAGTAATAAACACGAGGAAAAGCCTGACAAAGTTTCGAATAAACCAAAACCCAATAAAACCGGCATAAGTGCAAATGTGAATGCTCACACTATACACGGCACCTCCTTGGGCAGCAGTCACGTAACAAATATATTTATTTTTCATTCAAACGCAGACATATCGGGAGATAAGGGTGTCAATGATTATGAAAAGGCTAAGGATCGTAATTGTAATACGCATAAATCAAATGCAGGTATTACAGCACATAAATCAACTTCGAAAGGTATTAACACAAAATAATCATCAAATGCATGATGCTTTTCAACCCTTATATAAATATAAAGTAAAAGTATATAATACTTAATTTTACCTACATTATACAAGGCAGCTTTAGTAATCTATCTTCTTATCCAGGAATACGTATACCAAATAAAGAAAATAATGTGCCTTACGAAGCTACTTCAGAGTTATCTTCAACGGAAGATACACGAAACTTCGGTCACGAAGAAGGAAACTCTACACCAGTAGAAAATGTAACAGCACCTATTAACGTCAATAAAACTGACTGGATAGATAGTTTTGAAAATAATGTAAAGAATGAAACGCAAATAATACCAATGGAAAATAGAATAGGAAGTGATAATGAAATTGAAACTTCAGTCCCAACAATAAGTGATAATGCTCAAATAACTACGGAAATGAAACCAATTAAAGAAAACATACAAGAAAATGTTCCGACATTAACAAACGTTACACCTGATAAACATGAAAACAATGTAACAGACACAACACAAACGAAAAATTATAATAAAACTTTAATAAAGGATGAAAGTTCACTATCACCTGTAGCACAAATAACAGTCAACAATACAGATAAAATTTCAATCCCAACGCTAAATACTGACGTTGAAAATACAAGTGGAACAGAAAACGAAAATATAACTAAAACAAACAGAAAAACTACCTTAAATTTAATAGAAAATGAAGAATTCGTTAACAGTAATGAAATCATTCTCACAAATGGAACAGATAAACAAAATGAAAGTGAAAATAAAACTACAACGGAGAATATGTTATTACAACTGATAGGAAGCGTAAAAGAATTGAATGACGTCAATACAACCACAACTTTAAGCAATGACTCTGCAAAAACAGCAGAATTACAAAACGGACTCAAAATTACTGTAAATAATGTAACTAAACCAATACCGATAGAAAAAAGGCTAGGAATTAACGATGATGAAATGAAGAAACAAGCAATATTAGAACAAACTACTACATCAGAAACAATACAAAATATAATAGGAAATTATATTGATAGTACAACTTTACGAACAACTACAACAACAATTAGCATTTCTGACACATCGACTGAAACGGAAGATAATCAAGAAGTTATATCAGACATAATAATAAAGTTAGCACCAGAAGATAATATAACAAACTATAATAATAAAATCACAACTTCAGAGGCTACACTTACTAGCATAGATGACAAAATAAATGAAATTAATGACAATAAAGAAATCGTAATAGATAACGTGGGTACGTCAGCATCAAAAGAAAATATGGTAACAATTGAAAGTGCTAGTTCAACTTCCGGGATAACACCAACCAATGAAACTGAAGTTACGACAAATAAAGAATATACAGGAACTGTAGTAGTAGAGAACCTTGTTACACTAGCGCCAGCTGATGTGAATAATGATATAATTAATTCAATCCTATTCGAAAAAAGAATAGGAATGGACAATGATGAAAATGATAAAAAACTAATGACAATAACTGAAAACTTTACTACTTTACAAGCAGAAACTATTAGTGACGTTGAGACAACCACTGAATCTATAGAAACTGCAGGAAAAGCTACAATTACATTAATTCAGGATGAAAATGTCCCAGAAACTAATAACGATATTACAACTGTACAAACAACCACAACTATATATAAAAACACACCAACTGAAATTGAAGACAATCAGGAAACTATAATAGACATGATGGTTGCAACGAATCCAGAAAAAAATTTAACAGTAATTGATATTGATAGCATGCTTTTAAACGCCACACATGAAACTTACAATAAGAACAAAACTGGAGACAATGTAGGGACTGTAGTAAATTCAGTAACTGAGTTACAAAAAGAACACGGAACTGCTTTAAATAACGTAAATGCATCAATTCTGGTTGAAAAAAGGACCGGAATTGATTATGATGTTGATGCTGATAAACTAATGATTGCAATTGAAAACAAGAAAACACTGGTACCAGAACAACACACTACATCAGAGCCACTAGTGAATATAACAGAAACTAATATTAATATTGAATCTTTGCAAGCAATAACTACTGATGTTGAGACATCGATCGAAATCGAAGACAATATAGAAACTATAGTAGACACTGCGGTAACGATAGCACCAGATGAAAATACGACAGAGAGCACAACTTTAAGCGTAGTACCAGCTGTTGAAACTGTGACAGTGGCTGAAACTAAAGAAAACATAGAAACTATCTTAGACGCCTCAGTAACTTCATTACCAGAAAAAAAACTAACAGACATTAATTTGGATATTTCGGCTACAATTTCAAACAATGACAAAGCGAAAATTATCGAGTTGCAAAAAGAACACGGAAATGCTTTGAATGATATAAATGCATCAATTCTGTTTGAAAAAAGGACCGGAATCGACTATGATGTTGATGCTGATAAACTAATGATTGCAAGTGAAAACAAGAAAACATCGGTACTAAAACATCACACTACCTCAGAGCCAATCGTGAATGTAACAGAAATTAATATTAATAATAAAACTTTACAAGCAATAACAGCTACTGATGTTGATACATCGACCGAAATCGAAGACAATAAAGAAACTATAGTAGACACTGCGGTAACGTTAGCACCAGATGAAAATACGACAGAGAGCACAACTTTAAGCGTAATACCAGCTGTTGAAACTGTGACAGTCGCTGAAATTAAAGACAACATAGAAACTATTTTAGACGCCTCAGTAACTTCACTACCAGAAGAAAAACTAACAGACGTTAATATAGATATTTCAACTACAATTTTAAGCAATGACAAAGCAAGAATAACCGAGTTACAAAAAGAACACGGAACTGCTTTAAATGATATAAATACATCAATTTTGTTCGAAAAAAGGACCGGAATCGACTATGATGTTGATGCTGATAAACTAATTAATGCAATTGAATACAAGAAAACATTGGTACCAGAACAACCAACTACATCAGAGCCGCTAGTGAATATAACAGAAACTAATAATAATAATAAAACTTTACAAGCAATAACAACTACTGGTGGTGTGACATCAAAAGTAATCGAAAACAGTAAAGAAACTATAGTAGACACTACGGTAACGTCACAACCAGATGAAAATACAACAGAGAGCACAACTTTAAGCGTAGTACCAGCTGTTGAAACTGTGACAGTGGCTGAAACTAAAGAAAACATAGAAAC
>DWKA01001921.1:0-11482 GCA_018249155.1 Panoquina ocola ocola | reverse complement strand
TATGGTCTGTCCAACGAGAGTTAAAAACAAAATAAATGTATGGTTGTTATAATTCGACATACAAATTGCGGTACATTAGCAACA
This sequence comes from Panoquina ocola ocola, assembly GCA_018249155.1. NCBI lineage: Eukaryota > Metazoa > Arthropoda > Insecta > Lepidoptera > Hesperiidae > Panoquina > Panoquina ocola. Next base: position 11,398 of record DWKA01001921.1, on the reverse strand, counting down.
GTTTCTGTCCATGTTTTTCTCTTGCAGAACAAACTGTAATAAACTTTAGATTATAGACATTGAGTATATAACGAAATAGAGTAGTAATGTGAGCTAGAAAATTCCGAAACTGATCAATTATAGATAAAGCTTCTCTTTTGTATAGTATCGATCGTTGTATTTGGTTATTTTAGTTGCTTCAGTATATTCTAAAGTTGAGCTTCATAATATGAAACTTATTTGTATATGAATCATTGGTAGTTCCATGGATTGAGGTAATTAAATAAAATAAAGCATATAATCACATGATCGATATTATTATTACTTAAGTATTCCTTTTATAACTGCAAATATAATTAACATTTATCATAAACGCAATCACAACTCATTAAAAAATGTAAACTTCAAGCATTACGTATTTTTCATAATGTTCTATTTCTTTTTTTTCTTCGACAATGCATCGGTTTTCCATAGACTACTGTTGTTGCCACTTATCATAAAGCTCGCCTGCTCGTTTCTCGGCTAAGAAAATTCATATAATTAATATATTTTTATATGCATTTAATAGTATATTTTATACATATTTTATGTAATATCATTATACATCATGACACACCTGTGTATAATTATAATCATTATCACGTCATCTGTCCTCGTTATCACTTTGCTTCAACTTATAAATGCCTCAATTATTAGTTGATTGACACGAATGTTTTATTACGATTTCATCTACTGGTTAGTTTTTTGGCAGTAAAGTGTTGTATACTCTGTCTCAACGAACTTGGCCTATTTGGAAACAAGCTTGGCGATATATTTATTCATTAATTTAAAAAATAGTTAAGAGTAAACATAATATTCGTTTTAGCATTTAATGTTTATTTATTATTAAATTCTTTTAATTTTGCTTACTTACTCACTTACTTCGTTGGCTCAGCGATCCAAAGTGGGTCGTAACCGACACGAGAGATAGTAATTTCACACGATCCCCGGAAATCTCTTGCCAGTTATTGACTTTCAGTTCACGTAGTTTAATTTTGTATATACCTTATTTTTAAATAACTAATTGCGATAGAAAGACGCTGTAAGATTGTTTACCAAATAAATCAAGTTCATAGAGACTGACTACAGTATAGTATTGTTATTGAATGTTGTCCGTTCCCAGGTCAATAGGCGGCGGTTCCCAAGGCAGCGGCTCGCTGCTGCTGGAGCGGTCGATAACGCCGCTCAGCCTGGGCAGCATGAGCTCCCTGCACGATGTACTTAAGGTATGGGAATTTGTAAGTTTGAAAAAATACCAGCGTTCTTTATTACTACACAACTGAAGTAAGACTTTAAATTAAATTCATAGGAACAATTGATAGGAATAATCAATGAAAACTTAATTTCCTGTAGTAGATACTGAAGATAATTAATTATTGATTATAATTTGTTTCACTGACTAATCTCCTTTTCAACTTCCGTTCGCCTCGCTCGATCACACTTTTCGTAACACTGTCGCTACTTATTCACTTGGTAAAACCGACAACACCAACTTGATTAAACCAACAACTTTAGTACACTGAAACCAGGCTTTCATTGTCACCGACCTAATTAATGAGGGATTCGTGACTATATGTGTAGTTAAATAGTGTATATATATGTATTGTGTGTGCAGGTGGGCTGCGAGAGCGGCTCGGCGCTGCACTCGGAGGACTCCAGCTGCGGCGCTTCGCCCCCGCATCCCGCCGACCCCTGATGGTATGCTAACAACTTAATTTTATTTACACATGTCGCGGATGCAAAAGGATTCATATCGTCAGGTTCAATATTCATCAAGTGTGTTTAGTTTTAACTGACTCGATTGAACGCACAACTGATCTGGACTGACACCAACAACTTGACAGCTCTCACCCTGAAAAGCTAACGTCCGAATATTTTATTATTGACATCACAGATGCCATGACACAGACTACCCGCCAGTGATATTTACTTCTACCACTACTCACATAGATAAAATAAACATCAAATCGCTCACATACATACAATTTTATAATTTGTTTCGGCGAAGGAAAACGTTGCGAGGAAACATGCACACATGAGAGTTCATAATGTTCTCTTGCCCAGTGTGGTTATGGCTTGTAGGTCAGGGTCATATTATGACAGGATACCCGAGCCTAGCAGTGGGACAATTTATGAGTTGTAATGAAGAATATTGAACTATTACAGGAACCATCAAAACGCGTACTGGGGTTTCGACATGTCCAGATTGTATTCGTGTTTTTGTTGACTGTACCACGCACCGATCTCGCTCGATGAGTACGCGCCAGCCGCCGCTGGGTATATAAATATAATATATATACGTGATATATATACATGATATATACACTCGTTTGTTACATTTATTGTACGGAACCCGGTTTCTGTGTACACGATAAACTTGTTTTGTTGACGGTCATTTTATAGCGAGGATACCTAGAAGCAAATACGTAGGGTATCTTCATGTACCAATACGCATCAAACGCGGTTTGTATGCGAGTGCGTCCGTATGTATGCGTATTCGCACGCACACTGACAAATTTTTGAATGCGATTTTGAGTGCTATAACGTATACGTACGTAGGGGGCGTTCACATAAAAATGGGTTCGTTGAGTACGTACAAAGATATCCTATTTATATGCTTTAACTATAGTGATACCTAGTTGTATATGTTGACATTAGACTGAAATGTGACTGATAGTCTGTTCTTTATTTTTTATTGTCTTTTTGTGTTTTGGTATAACTGATCTTGAAAAATCAATTTGATATTTCGCAATGAACGTAACTTTTAGGTAAAATATTTTTTTTATGTTCATTAATTATGTGTGAAAATTATCGTAAAAATAATTTGCGTTTGTTTTGTACACAGAGACGTATTGTATGTTTAGATGATAATTATCGATGTTCGGTCGTTTTTGGCGAAGTTCTTTGAATCAACAAATAATACAATATTTATGTGTGTCAACTTAAAAGGTCTACTAACACAAGTCGATATTTTAATCTGAAAAGCTATCGGTTACGTCATAAATAATTTTAATTGGAATGAAAATTGAAATATATGGTAAAGAGTTGAGAAATGTTAAACTATATTTGGTTGGATCTTTGCACTTGTTACCACTACTTTGATTGGTAGAACGAATCGCAGAAACGATCGAACATATCTCCTAGCTAGGCTTATATTCAATTGTGTAATTAGTGCAAATTATTATACGCGGACGAAATGTATTGATATTTGTACTAGCGGTGGACCGTCTCGTGTAGGGACACGTTAGGAACATGATTTGTTAGGGATAATGAATGAGTTTTACTTGATGTATACAGTATTGCGTTTTCGATCTTATTTCGTTAAGCATAAGGACGTTTGTTGGGCGTCGCAGTTATTACGCTTGGTGATTCGAATGTCAGTCGAATGTAGTTAATTGTTATCGATATTCTTACAATATATAAATGTGTTTCATTTATAAAGAGATTTTTATTTATTCGTGTAATTTTATTTTGGTATTTTTTTTTTATTTTCATGGATATATTATTTATTTGATTTGACTACCAATGATTTTTTTAAATGTATGTTTATGAAACTGCCGAATATTTTATTTAAGTATACTTTTATAAATGAAACACCTGTAGCATTTCGTTGCTATACAGCGCATAATATCATTTCTAATTTGTATAATGCATTTGGTTCCTAATATATATGTATATTTAACAATATGAAAAAAAAAATATTTGCAATATATTTATTATAATAATTAATAGCGAGATAACTAATTTTTTGCTTTATACGCGATATGAGATACCTTCCAGAATAAGATAATAATATTGGATAGTTTCTAGGTGTATTGTTAAGTGATGAGAATAAAATTAAAGTGTATATGATGAACCCATGTGGCTTGTAGGTCAATTAGACTCGTATTAATCGACGTATTACACTATACTAACTGTAACGTTCGTTTAAGCTATACTTACGACAGATCGTATTACTATGAAGTTGGTTAATCGATGATTTTAAAGTGATTTTTCTTTCGTAGCCTTGCGTGTTTATCTCATTTTAAACGAGCTATAAAATAGCCAATCTCCCCCTTAAACTGTATGGATATATCAATTGACGATTAGTAGACGTACGTATTTTAACCTTACTGTCGGCGTGGCTATGGATTGGGATGGAAAGCGAGAGAACTAAGCGTGGTTGCAAGTTGGGGCGTATTGGAAGCGTGTACTAAGAGCCCTTTACATGTATTTTTCCCTTGTGCGTTGGACGTTTAAATTATGGTGAAGGATGAATGTGCGTACCGGACGTAAGATGCGTGCGGTTTCGTACATTTTGTTGTCACTGCGATTGGACGTTGAAAGTATAGGTGAGAAAAAAATCAGCCCTTTTTCTCGTGTTACCCAGTTTTATAAGCTGGTATATGTGCAAGCGGTAAGGAATAAGCGTGTTTTCGATCGTTCAAGGTTACAAAATCGAGCGTACACGCTCCGCTAAAATACCCCCAATCTGCAACCGTCCGAACCGCTAAACAAATTAGTATGTAAGCACGATAACCAAATTGTATTTATTCGCTTTTAAATTAATTTAAGTGAGGTTTTTTTTAGCGTTTTATTTTTGTAATAACGTTAGTTTAATAATATTATTAATGTGTGGACGTCAATTCTCCGTACTTGTGACCGCCGAATCTTTGTATAAATAATTATACGTAATATAAATATATTTTTAATATGGCGTTCGTTCCTTAGTGTTAAGTTTTTTTTGTGTTTTGTGGTATGTCATGTATTTTTAAATATTTTTTTGTTGAGTTATGACGATTGGAACGGTTTTGGAACTATCATTTTCAAACATTATTTCATAGATAAATACCATAATATGAAAAATGTATTTTAAGCTTACTTACCTTTTAACCTTAACTGCAGTTTTAATCGTCGTATTTCATCAAACAACTTTATGTAAGATATAAATGTCCTTGTACTTTATTCCTTATCTAATAACTTGTTATAACATATCTCAATTAAAAACCTCACTCAGTCAACCATCCGGCAAACAAATGAAATACTGAAAACATTCAACATCTCTTATCTTGTAAAAATTGATAAAGACTTAAAAAGTGTACCTTGTAATGTGTACTTACCATCTTTTAAGTTTTAATAGTTCAAAATGTTGATTGGTCCGAATCAGACGTTGAAAAAGCGTACTACTAAATGCCTCCTTTTAAAATTAGTTAAGACAGTTAGGAAACAATTCCTGACTGACAATGAATGGAACAATATTGAACAATAAATTAACAGTAATTAATTTTGACAAAGTAACTCCAGCTATCAATCTTGTAATTCACTTTTTCTAATATTTATAATCCTTATCTAATTTTCTATTTATTATACATATTTTGGTATAATTTCAATCACTTTACTGGAGTTTAAGGCTATATAAGGCTTGAGTATTACTAAAATAATTTTAAAGTGTACCAATGATAAACAAATTTTATTGTGTAAGTAATTATGGAACGGGATTTAGATGTACTATTTATTGCGTCGTTACAAAACTATACATTCTAATTCACACATTCATTTGAGTCCTAGGAAAGTTTGAATGAAAACTAGTGAAGATGTATTTCAGTGGGAATTTGTCATAATTTGGGCGCATCAAGCATTATAACCTAATAGAGCAGTGATATGAGCTAGAAAATTCCTAAACTGATCAGTGATTGTCACTGATAAATAACAATTTAAAACAGCACCAATAAGTGACCAAGTGAGTTGTGTTTCGGCCAATCAGAGCCCAGCGACCGGCGCAGTGTTTTGGCGTAATTTGTTTTCGAATAAAACATATAATATTACCGCTCTCTCTATTGGTTATATGCTCGATGTTTGGGCGTAACTAATGAATTAAGAATGCTATTTTGAACATTAAATTTATACGTCGTGTAATTGTAACGTTATGAAAACATTCATCTAAAAACAGCGAAGTGAATTTACACGGTTAATTTTGCTACTTAATATCTCATTAAATTTTTCTTGGTTTGATATAATTTTTTACAAATTTTGTTCATTTTATTAAGTAAATTGAGAAAAGTTTTTAACAAATTATTAGCGATTTCATCAAACATCATAAAGGGATTTCGTGGCAAACACGAATGGGTGCAAATAACACTGCCATTTAAATAGTTAATATTTGTACGAGCTAGCCCGAAATAGTTTACTTGAGTGATGTGATGACAGTTTTTTTTATACCTACTTGATGAATTTTTATTCTGTAAAGTTCCAAAAAAATAAAAAATGTTTTGTATTTATGAACACAAGTTGTGTGCTGAGTTGTCACAGTTTCTATAGCCTCCCTCATACGACCTTCATTGTTTGTACTACTTTGAACTAGGTTAAGGATATGGTATTTAAAATCATTTGTCCGTAATAAAATCTCACGACGATTTTTGTGATTATGTAATTATTGAAACGTAAGCGCTAATGGATAGTATATAATTTTAATTTTAAATTTAACAATCTAGTCTTTTTTTATGTTTTTGTGACGGTAACGTGTTGAGACTATGATTTTTTTTGTCTTTTTCATTTTAGTTTTAAGTTAGAATTTTGTTTAGGGAAATGAGATTTTTTTAGCTTACGTAGTGTTTACGATACGTAAGTGCTCGGAGGGCCGCCGTTGTGTGGCGATATTAGGAGTTATACACCGAATGTGGCGCTTTTGCAATGAGACGTTATAAGTATTAAGCGAATGTACCTAGGAATTTTATTAATGTATGACGAAATGACGGAAAAAATGAGTTTGCGCATCCAAAGATCTGTCATCGACATTATTCTGTACGTGAGCGTGCTGAGCTGATGGAAAATGTGTTAAATAAATAGTGAATCTAGCGTTTTTTATATAATTTAAAAAGTAAAAATGTTTACCAGAAACTGATGACTGTATATGCTTTTTTATATAATTAGTGTGTATAATATTAATACTTATGGCTTTACGGTAAATGGGATCGGTTGGATGTCACAGATGAGATAATAATATACACTCGAAACACGCGACATTCCGAAATTTAGTTGTATATAAATTAACACCTAAATTGTCCCGAGCGCCTGTACAGTTGCATAATAATTGGCGACTTAACACACAGTATGCAACATTCGCGATGCGTCGGATGAAAAAATTAACGTATTATCATTAGAGAAACAATTGGCAAAATAACCTAATAATATGAGGAATCGAAATTTGTTGAGACTTGTCCTAGTTTAAGACTTAAGTGTTGTCGACCGCGTTCGCGAAGGGTGTGGCGAGTTAGGCGTAGATTTTGCTAAATTTGAGATACGAAAATTTTCGCATTTTATATACTTAAAATTTATAAAAATTGTAATAATGACACTTGTGGATACTTCCATATTAATTGATAGTTATGTTGTCGCTTGTTGACTTCGAAAGAAGTTCTCAATTCTGCTGTAATTTCTATCCTACATCGTAGTGTTATTATTTCCGTACAAGCTTTCATCGTTAGCCATCTGTTTGCAACTGACGAACTCTCAGGTCACTTATGAATATAGTATTATTAATATACTAGTGTCGTACAATTGATTAGTTTAAATCGATTTAGGTCTTTCAAGCTGCGTTTTTGATTTTGTAAAATTACATTTTGGTGTCGCCCTTATTAATTATTCTTTATACAATTTTGTTGAAAGCCGTTTTGTGGTAATATTACAATACGTTGCATACTGAGAATCTGAAATCCAAATTGTTTTTTATTATATTTTCACATTTTTATTGAACTCAATATTCTAAGAATGAAATTTTAGCATCAACATATTTTGATGTCAGCCATTTTCTCAGCGTGAAAGGCCTATAAATATGAATGAATGTAATAATGTATACAGTTTAATATTCCTGAATAATTATAACCTATCATTACGCCATCGCTTATAGCTTGCTGGGGTACAGGTGCCATGAAGCCGAATTGTTTATGACAAAATGTATTATGTGCTCTCACCAAATTGTATTGCCCCTGTCCTAAGGGATTTTATTAACCATTGTACTGTAATCCGCTTGTAGTCGACGTAGCGTTATCACTCGTGTATCAGTGGCGTACCCGTTTCACGGTTTATTTGTGGATCTAAATTATTGACTAATATTTAATTGCAATTACGTGAAATTATCTCAATACTTGATTATTTTATGTAAATATCTAAATAAAGAATCAAAAATATTATCTGCTGACTTTTATTTTGTTCCGAGTGCTATTTTTGGATTTGAATTATTTTATTAAAGCAAACTAATGAACTGATATTTTGCTTCATATTGACACATTTTATATATTCTATGTAGTTGGTAATTTTGGTATAACTTTGGTAGAAGGGGGAATGCCGAGTTAGAAGGAAACCATCGATTTATAAATACAATTTATTCAGCACGACACTAGGTCATTAGTTAATACAGACGCAACACTTAAAACAAGTCTTTGTACAAGGCAATTTTGTGTCCACAATTTTGGTATCGCACATCGAAAAGCAAAAATATCCCATTTACACTCCCACACCGATAAAAATGCAGTTCTTAAAAATTAAATTCATAAACGCTAAGTCAAAAAGTCGTATATTTTTGCTTTTCGCTCACAAAAACCACTTGTCTATACCTACGATTTTATTACAATTTTCACATGCCGTTTATAGAACAAGGCCCTCGCACGTGACTCCTCGCCGCAGTACTATAGCAATGCGGTCTCTAGATCACTACATTGTTTATAATAAATCCAGGCAAACTGTCGAAAAACTATAAAATTTAATGCATGTGTGCACGCACAGCTTACATCTACAAAATGTTCATAAACTTTCGACAGTTAAAAAAACTGGCTGGATTTATTTAGATAGTGTTTATAATAGTCCAATAACTGGAGATGATGTTAAAGAAAGTTTGCAAAGCTCGGCGAAAGGGCGGAACTTAAGATATCTCAACAAGTTTGTCTTTGCCAAGATTCAAAATATTAATAAAAACCAATAACATATCAACACGTATAAAATCAACAAACATGTTCAAATAGTAAGTACTCATGTAAAAATCCGAATTTGTTACGTTTTAGTAGGAATGTGTGGGAAGTGAAAACAATCACCCACTTCTATATCTTGCATGTTTCTTTCAACTGAAAAACAAGTATTCGTATTTATAACGTGTGTAATAAACGTCTATTTTGAAAAAAATTGATACTGAAAAATAATATGATCTTCACAACCGATACAATAGCAATAAAATGAACAGAGTTAATAGCCAGTGCAATCAAATTACACCCGCTATCTATTAAGGCTTCATTTTAAAATGTGATGTCATTATAACAATCTAAAAATCCGATCACATTTTGTGAAATATAGAATAGATATACATAACAAAACCTTATTGGTTATTTACAATATAAATTTGTAAACTGGGAATTCAACTATGGATTTTAATATAAGAACTCCTATCTACGAGTTGAAAGAAGACTTCCCTTATTTGAAGGAATATATTGAAATACAAAGTTCAACAATATATTTTGGCCTTTGCTTTACAAACAAAATGAGATTTATAACGAGATCCAACACGGATGAAGTCAATTTTATTTTAATAATTTTCTGTCCGTCCAATACATTAGTGTCAAATGTGCAAGACTAAAACACGGATAATACTTGTGGAGGTGCATTGGGCACACTACGTTAATAAAGAACGATTTTAAAACTAAATCATGGACGTCTCCATAAACCTTATTAGAACATAAAAAAATTGCACGCACTGTATTAGTAATAAAAATGCATTTATTTAAAATGTCAAGTCTTTCATAACAATACTTGATTATTAATAAAATAATTGTCTAGTTTAATGTATTATTATTTTTTAACATTACATACACAGGGCATATCTCATAAAGGATTTGACGTAATAGTTATATTAATTAAATGCATACACAATTAGAAATATGGAATATAAAAGCTGTTCTTTCCGAGCACTATCTACAGTTCTATTAATATTGGTACTTATTGATTTAAGTTTTCATTAGTATGTCAAAAGTACTCAAAACTATTTTGTAATAAGGGGAGGCAAGGCGTGGTCACTATAACAGAAGAATAACTTTGATGTTACATGTGAACTTGGCTACTATTCCACTAGAAATGCATAGAATAGCTAAATCCCAGAATAATCTCAAATCCACCATTAGTGTATGTAGGTTGATTTCTCATGATCTTTTATCAACAATCAATTCAATCCTTTTAGTGGATATAACATCCCATAGCTTAGCTATCTCGGATATCTGTAGTTGAAATAATGCTTTACTTCAGTACAATTTGACCTCCCCTATATGTGATTTGAATTTTAATGTAACTAATATTTATCCCCACATTTGATTGTCTCTAACATGAACTATATTTTAGTATATAATCAAAGCTTATATCATTAGTATATAATCATTTTGCAAAGTATATTTCAAAATGTAGTTTCAACAGTATTAAAATGAATACTTTCAATCCAATATTTTAGCAACTTTTAAAAGACCAGTCTTAAATTCAATACACAATCTCATTGTACAGTACATTTTAAGCTGAAATAAAACTGAATCTATTGTTAGATTCACACATCACAAATCACACAATCAAAGTGGGGATATTGCTTCCCTTATTCTTGAAACACATTTCTAACATCATAAAAATTTCTTTGCCGACTGTCCATTTCACAAATTTCATCAAGGTTATGCAATTTGAATAAGTTACCTAGAATTGCTAGATTCATCAATCACTTTTTTTTTCCTTCCGCCAAAGGTGGCAACTGAATCTAGGCACCTGTTACACACTAAATCTAGCTCACAATCAGAATTGTAGTAGATTAATGAATCTTTCAATCTAAAAAAATAATGTCAATCAAATATGTTACACAGTCAATCTGGATTGAGATCAATGATCACGATCAAAGGATCACAATCTAGATTGAGCGTACAACGGGTGCCTAATATTAGCGTTGACGAAGTGGCAGCGAAGATACTTATCAATAATCAAATCATCAACCCAATCATCAATCACTCAAATGGAAAACAAACAAAATTCAACCTAAAGTGCATCAGTACACGACAGGTGGAAAAATGAAATACTGACAGGCGTCTAAAAGAATGTTGAAGCGGTTAGAAGTGGTAGTTAGAACAATAAACTGTTATTATCAACGGCTTTTTCGTTCGTTAACCAATCAACTATTTTTCTTCAATGTTACCTACAACATGTTAAAATATTATCTATACTAATATTATAAAGCTGAAGAGTTTGTTTGTTTGATTAATAGTAATTACTAGTGGCCCGCCCTCGCTTCGCTTCGGGAAAAACATCTTCTATTCATCTTAGCGTAATGTTATATAGCCTATAGCCTTCCTCGATAAATGGGCTATCCAACACTGAAAGAATTTTTCAAATC
>DWKA01001920.1:0-11482 GCA_018249155.1 Panoquina ocola ocola | reverse complement strand
AATAAGAACTATTTTTGCGTATTTGTTGTTATATTTGTGTGGCGAATACGTGAAGTTTTGTGATTGTGTGCGTGGTCTAGAGAAGTGGCGCGCGAGGCTCCTATACAAAATTGAGTGTATCATCATTCTGATCATTCTATACCTTCTCTGTTTTCTATGCCCTCCACCGATACTATGATTCCCACTTCCTTGTTATTTCCTTTCTCTATATTTATCTGTTTTGTAGAAAGATTACCATCGTAGTTTTGACAAATGTTTCACGATAAAATTAAAGATATTTAATCTGGCAAAATGAGACATTGGCTGTCATTGTGATATAACGTAAACTCATCATGTAAATCAAGTGTAAATCTTATAAATAACAATGTAATATTTTGTAATAAATAACCGTCAAGTAGTAATGCTTCCAATCGAGGAGCAAGTAACTCTGAAGTTTTGGTACGGAAGAGTTTATAGCAAATGATTTGTTAAAAATTTACAAAATTTTGGAATGTGGCCCCAGTCTTTATGGGACTATATAAGAAACGAGGGTTACCACGTAAGTTACTTTGAGTAATCGGTACAATCCGTAGAAGTCCCACAGCTAGGATAATGTTTCTTCTCTCAATGTTAAGAACACAGGCCATTTATGATAGTCCACCATTCTTTGGCCAAGCACGGATTGGCAGACTTCACACACCTTTGAAAATATTATAGAGAACTCTCAACTTGTTATACGTAATTAACTTTATTTTAAATTAGAGGTGCGAGCAGGATTTGAACTCAGGACCTCGCGTTCGAGAGACCAATGTTCGAACCACTAGGCTATCACTGCTACCGTTACTTTTAATAATAATAAACAGATAAACAGCATTTACTAACTACAATCACTCCTACAGTCCTATTCGAAGTTTGTCACAGGTATATTGTATAGTGAGGGTATGTGTAGATAATTAGGCACTATATTTGGATGCGTGCTTGCACCGATCCATCCATTTATACGGAGTCGGGCTACTGTATGTGTCAATAAAATTATTGTGGTGACGGTGTGGCAGCTGGTGGCGTGGGCGCGCTGCGGCGACAGCAGCCTGTCGCTGGTGCCGACGGCGCTGTGGGCGCTGGGAGCAGCCGCGCTGGCGCACCGCCTCCTGGCCGCGCTGTTCCGCCGCTTCATCTTCAGGCGCGTGCCGCTCTGGGAGCTCATCTTGCAGGTACCCACTAGTAGTGATGACGTTACTCACAGGTGTATGTGAGGATGCCTCTAGTGCTCTACTGTCAACGCTTTGAAATATTGTGTTCATTGTTTAGGTACAATAATGAAGTCAATCCTAAGATTAATGTTGATGGCGGAGATGTTTAGTTACCATTTGGTAGTCCAACCCCGTCGACTAGATAGTTTTGCCAGCATATAATATTAAGAAATACATATACCTACCTATACTCAAGGTTAAGCTTCATACCACATCGCCTAATAGGCACGTAAAAAACTAATACAAACGAGTAAACCTTTACAATTTAATTAAATGAGATATTTAATCAATCAAAAAAGACTGTGATGGCGGAACTAATCAAATCCTTTTTTCAGCGTCTACTGTTTCTATGGATGATAATATATAGTCTTCATTTCTGGGTCGTGCTTGTGGGGATTGTGAAGGTGTTCGTGGAATATTGTTATGATGCCGTAAGTTAACAATTTTCTACAATAAGCGAGGTGCTTAAATAGGTACTTCAAACCAGTTTAGAACGGCTCTATGTAACCATGAATGGCTGAAATGACATGGACTTCTCCTGGTAACTGGAAAGGCCTAAAGTATAACCACGCTGCTACACCAGCTTAGTGGAGGTACTTATAAGTTAGCAAAGTAGGATGTAGGCCACCTGGACAGCGAAACATTCGATATGACCCAACGATTGTTCTTAACTTTACACAACTTTATATGCCCACGGAAACTCGGAGTACCTAGTCAAGAATTTTTTCCCAGCAGATTCCATCTATCGACTTCAATCGTTATTGCCAATATCGACGACCATTAAAAAATACATGAAGATATCGTTTAAAAATCGCTTTTCTTCCACATTTTAAATGCCCAATTGTAGCCAAACATGTATATTTGACAGGACGAAACTTCAATAGCAACAAACGAAGTGATTCAGAGCCAAAAGTTCATGGAGCAGTGGATCATCTGGATGTTGGGAGCTATTCCTCTCGGCGTGTACATCCAGACGCGGCCGCGGCCGGTCGCGCCGCCGCTCATGATCTGGTACATTCTGCTGATTATTACGAGCTGTTACTCATCAGGGAACAATCAGTAGGGTCTGTTTTGGAGGACAGACAAGACGAAAGGCGATCAGGTGTTAAAAATAAAAATAGGAACTACATAATATAGTACGGTAGAGCCTATAGAGGAGGCTCTGGTTTAATTCACACAAACACGTTATCTCTTGCGTCCATTAAGATCGCACATTCTATTAAATAATATGCTAATTGCTATTTGCGACTGTCTAAATAATAGCTGGAGCACGTATGTAAGAGTGTATAAGTGTCCTTTACACTTGTAATTTTTTCTATATTTTGGGCTATTAAGACCTATTGAACTGATTGTCAAACGATTCACTTGTAGTTTATGACGTGCCAGAACCAATACAGGTCATCTAAACATTTTTTACTTCCCAGGATCACGACAAGTCCCTGGCTGCGGCGAGAGATGGGCCCCTACGGGTACTACCTGAACCGCCCGTTCCCCGACGACGACTCCTCCACGGAGTCGGTCCGAGACCAAGCTCTGACCCTCAGGAGAGCCTTCAGCGACTCCAAGACCATCATCAAAGAACCTCGGAAGAAGAGAAGAAACTCCAAGTCTGTTTAGGAATCTTTGGCGTCAAATAAAAGACATACATCAGAAAGTTATGGTTTTTTTTTTAAGAAGAACACGTTCTACACACCTCAATTTTAAGGGATTTTAGGTAACTACCACGCATCGATAAAGAAAACTATGTAAACAAAAAGTTCAAATTAATTTGGCAAATGGCCGCCATTCAAAGAGCAACTATTTGACGAGGCTGATTGGAGCTATAATCTATTTACTGTGGTATATTTATATCCACTGGCAGATCTACAAATCCAAATCTATTCCAAAAATTTAGTACTTAGGTACTACTTAAAAACCAACTGCAATAAGTACAAAAATATGCTAGTTAATTAAACAAGCCATACACGTCTTTATCGCAGTGATTACTCCAGAAATATCTACTTATGCTTAGTAATCATACAATAGTGTAATATGAATAAGTATGTACTTAAATACGCAGAATTAATATTATTGAATACCTTACCTTACAGAGTTACAAGTTTGAAGTTACAACACCAAATAGCATTGACTCATTGAGGTTAGATTTTGCGCACGAAACCAATCCCCACATCAAACGCAGTTTTTAATTGTATTACAGTAATTTATATAATTACAGGTATTTAATTAAATACCGATAAGTTAGGTAAAATTATTGATACCATTTTAGATATAAATTAAAGATAACTGCTTATCTCTGAGTTTATTTACTAAAAAAAATATACGCTGTTAAAATGTTATGATTTAAATGTATATAATTATTTACCTATGCTCCATAAAAAGTGCATATAAAAATCGGATCACTCTTGACCCTAATCCTTAATTTTTGTACCTGGCAATTAGTACAGAACATTCTTATCACGTCAACAGATGTCACTGTACTAAAATCTAGATCGCGGTGGTGAGATTTTTTAAAAAACGTATATAAGGCTCGGGCAGTTTGTTGACGTCATACTAACCTTGCGTAGGGCACACCGTGATCAAGGAGGCGGTTGCCCCGGGCTGGCCCCGACCATTGCACTCCGGTCGGGTTCCTGCCGGTCTGTGACTATCCTTTACTGGATTTGTTTTGCGCGTAATTTTTGGTAGTAGGACTAGCGTACTGCGCGGTCCTTCCTAAAATACTGATATTAATTTTTAATTGCAATAAGTAGTAAATTACAAAACATGGCCACGAATGTCACAATAGGGTGAATTGTGTACCTACTGCACAATTTTCCACAACATCATTTCATAACAAATTCATCATAAAAAGTGTATCAGCTAAAATAATTGTGATTTTATATCCGAATATTATTTATTAGATAAAAAAGAGACGGATCGCGAACTAAAAAATAATCGTAAAAACTTGTGTAAAAACTTAAAGAGACAGGATTGAGAAATTGTTGTAATACGTGAAATTCGTTTTATTATACGCTTGAAATTTAGCTTAATACTTTTTTTTACCATTATATCTTCAAGCCTACTCACTATGTCACATATCCTGCATCCCTACCTTACTAGCCGAACATCACTGCCGCGTAAGCCGGGGTTGGTCCCAGTAGATTTAATTTTTAATACTGCTTAGTATATTATGTATACCATGAGCCGCAGTGTTTAAATACTTTTACCATCTGGTCAAACTGTTTAGGCCGGTCAATTTATACCGGTTAAACCGGTCTGGGCTGGTTATGCATGTGGCGACGGGAAGCAAGGATAGTTCGCTCCCAACATTCAAAAATGCACTTTAGAATTTTCTATTTATCCCTTGTGCGGGTCAATCAGGTTTTACAAAAGCAAGATTGGGATTGGGAATTAATTGTGATTTCGAAGCAGCAATGCTTCTTATTGAAAAGAAAAATGAATAAGTACCAAAAGAGGACTTCATCCATATAGTCATCGACACGGAATGTGGTAAAACTGAGAGAGACAGTTAGATGCGCAGAACAAAAAGCAGAGCAAAACCACTTCTGCGCATCTCATGTCTCTTCCATACAATTACCAAGTTCCGTGTAGGTAACCATAATGCTTTGAAATATCATCATCGCCATGGTGTAGCCCGCAGTATTCCGTAGGTACTATAATATGGAGCTGATAGTTTAAAATTCCTATAGACGTCAGGGATTTCAGATTACACGTGGTATGAGAGATGAAAGGTTTACCTTTTCCACAAGACTTACAGGTTTGTAACTAATTGGGGAAATTACCTGTAGGTATACTATTTATACCTACTCGAAACAGCTTTTTAAAAAACTCATTGAATAAAACCTTTTCAATAGTTTGAAATGTTGACTATTAGGCCCATAATTGTTTTTCCATTTGCTATATATTATGATAGTGCAATATTTTGTCTCGTAAGTATGCCTCGACACATACCTACCGCCTCGCAACAAAATGTCACATAGGTACGCGCACGCTGTGCGAAAATTAGCACAGCTAACAAACCTTTTGATTTATAAGCTATTTGAATGCAATTTAGAATTTTATTCGGATATACAGCTATGCATAATCATTAGTTCTTTAAACTTACAACAATTTAGTGATTTAGCAAATAAAATAAGCAAAAAAGCAAGGCAAAGCTAACCGGAAAAATACCTGCATTTAATTTAATTGTTTACCAAACATTGTAAACCATTTAACTGTGCCCAAACCTCTGGGTTATAATGCCAAATGGTTCAGGTGCAACCGGTAATGATAGGTAAGAATATTCTCAATAATTACTAGGATCCACATCTCGCACGCAAGCACATACGCACATATACACATACAAAACATCCAACAACGACGAATTAATTTATTTCATTAATATTAACCCCAGTTGGGAATGTTATATGGAAACCCTGTGCTTTCGAGGCAGATAATCTTCTTATCTTGTACTTACGAGGCAGAAGTCACTTCCAAAATAAATTTTTAAAGTCTGATCAAAGAGTAGTTTTAAAAATTGTAATGTTGTCGCTCCGGCTTAATAAAGACACTGTAGTGTCGATACTTACATCATAGTTTTAAAATCGTCGTTAATGACCTTGTCACAAGAAAAAATCATGCAATTAGAGAAAAATATGATAAAATATTTAAAACATGCTCAATTTGGAAAAAACAGTGGAAACTTGACAAAAACTAAAATCAACTGAAATAAAACTTAATATATTTGACATAAAACATATAATGTATCCATCGGTACTAACCAACTAACGAACTACCGCGCTACCGCGAAACGCACCATCGCGCACTGTATAAAGGAAAAACACAGAATGAGACACTATTTATTTGAAAACTTACAACAATGGAATAAAAAATATAATCAAGTAAAAAAATCTTGATGTGGACTTGTCGAGCAACGGTATGTGAACTCTTCACAAGCGTTAATTATATTCTCTTCGGATACTAACAGGGCTCGCTAGGTGTCGCCCGCGGCTGCTGTCTTACTGCGAAGGTTCTTTAGCTCGAAGCTCCGTAGGGGGTCGCTCTGGCGTGCCTGGAATGAGGAATACGACATATTTACATGTTTTAGAACTTGGGTAGAAATCGACTGATCCTTTGGGGCCATAAATGCAAGCAAGCAGCATGTACATACTGTACATGTATATTCCCCCATTCATGATTGAAAGTAATGGATGGAATCAGTATCTTCTAAATATCTGTTTTTCTTTCTCCGGCGTCTTAATAATAGCAGGAGCAGAACGCGTCTAATTCCACCGACGGCGTCTTTGAATTTCGATTTACAACAGAACTGTGGCATGCATCGTGAATTTCTACGACGCTACGTCGCGCCGTGCGTCGTGGCACGTTGCGACGTCGCGTCGTGTTTATGTGCGGGAGCCCTAAGAGTCTCGAGTCTGTACTAGGGGAAACCTGTATGACACACTGAACGTCACCAACCTGATACTTATGTCTTTTAGCGCTGCCGTAGTTGCCGGCCCGCTTCTTCTTGGGCGGGGGCTGACTGGGGGCTTCGGCCTCGGGCTCGGGCTCCTCACTGCGCAGCGCGGCCGGCAGCAGGTACTCCGGCACGTGAGCCAGTTGCGGCTGCACCCGCACCGTGTGAAGTGCCTTATCACGTCGTAGTGCTGCTAAGTCACCGGGGTTCTCTTCGAAGTAACCCTTTAAAATGAAGACAACTTTGTCATTGGGGTTGTGGATGTTGGTGTTGATAGTTTGTATGGGTCGTAGTCAGAGAGAAGATTAGTCATTCATCAAAGTGATATGTTATAACGGTGTCATCATGTGAGGCGTTTACTAATGTTGCTTTGTTACTTGTAAGACAAATAATTCAGAATAAAGGTCTTTGTACATTACACCAACTTCACACCAATGTAACTCCAACTCAACTCACAGTATGGCATTGAAATTTTTTAAACTTTTAAGTTTAATACCTTTAACTTATAAGTTGCAAAATTCAGTCTTAAGTAACATAACATTAAGCTTACATTTCAATGCCATATTGTGAGAATTGAAGTTGATTCACGTTGAAACACTGATGAATGTGCATAGACCTTAAAGGAGGTAAAGTGTAAGCCACTTACACTAAAAAAATAATACTATTTATAATGACCTAAATAAAGTAACAATATTACCAGTTACAGTAAGCCTGGTAAAGATACTAAAGCTAGTACTAGTCTAGTAGTGGGTCAAAGCATCACCTGCAACTTCTTGCAGTTGACGAGCTCCTGCTTGATCTCCTTGAGGCGCGCCTCGCGCACGGCGATGCGCGTGACGGCGCGCCACGCGTCGCGCGACCGGTAGCGGAAGCCCTCCACCTCCTCCAGCGCGAACTCGTACTTCCTGGGGGACGGCACGACCAGGATATAGCTGATAGACTACCTTCGTAAAGGTTTCCTACACGACTGCCGGAGGATATCACTGCTAATAGTAGCTGTCAGTCTACCTTTATAAAGGTTTTCTTCACAACTGCAAGTCTTACAAGTCTTGCCACTAATGTAACTTAAGTGCAAGGCTGTGCAATCCACCACACATATGCTAGGTAGGTTGCTAGATGGTGTGCAAGATCTCCACCAATGAGATTCACTATACTGATGAGAGGCAAGATGTCCACCAGTTGACATCAAGACCATGTGTGTCTGTGTGTTGTGCTATAAAGACTTAAATAACTAAACTATATTGTCCTTAAATGTGTGTGATATCTGCCAACTTTTACCAGAAGCCAAGCCAAGCCAGAAGCCTCTCTTTCTTTGTGGTGTAGACCAGAGTCCTTCTCTTATATTATGTGGAACTACTGTGACACTTACTGTATAACTTGATGTCCACTAGATCCTTTCGCCAGGTGCTCTTCAACCGCCTCCATCAGGGGCTTTTCCTTCATAGCCACGAACGATAACACTGAGCCCTGTACATGTGCCAAACAAAAACTTTGTTAAACACTTTAAATTTAATTATAAAATAATAATCTGTATAGTACATCAGTAAGCATCTTAAAGAATGACGGCTGTAGACCTGTTATCGTTTCACGACTTCTGCTTATAGCGACGTGGTGCTTTATATTTAAATATACAGTGTCCAACTCACATCATCCATTGCTCGTGGAACATCAATCACATACGTGAAAAAAACGCACCGCTTAATTGCCATGACAACATGCACTCGATCTATCTAAAAAATTGACTTTAAAATCAGTTTTATCATATTTAATAGAGGCAATGAAAGTCTTACTTGGTTGTTCCCCCGCGCGGTGCGCCCCGCCCGATGCACGTACGACGTGACGTCGAGCGGGAAGTCGAAGTTGATGACGTTGGCCACGTGCTGGAAGTCGATGCCACGCGACACGCCCGACTCCTTGTCGCGTTTCCGTTTAGATTTTTGCTGGAAATTAATAACATTCGGAATTTAAACAGCGTATAACTTCGTTCATAAGACTAGGTACTTCTTTTAAGAAGGAAATTGCCCTCTTATTACTGAGGCCAAGGCCTAATTTCTAGAAAATATATTTTTAACATACCCTCTTCTTATTCCATTCTTCCCCCTGCAAGAGACCACCATCAGGCTTCTCCAAAGCTTTTTCATCTGAGGCCACAATGATCTGGTACCTTCCTCGGTTGAACTGATCTACAGACAAACACCTGACTGCTGCTGGCAGTTCCGAATTAAGGACACAGGAACCAATTTTAAACTGCTCCAAGTATAATTTGAGTCTGGAAATAACAGAGTTATTGAAAAATTGAGGATGAAGATACATTTTAAACAGAGACTTGAAGAATTGATAATAATTTTATTTATGTCGAATGAGATTATTTCCTTCATCTACATCAATCAAATACAAAAATATCTATAACAGAAAAGAATCTACTCACTTATAACACCTATCCACAGTCCTGACAAAAATTATACTCTTTCCCCTGATTAAATTCAGTTTGAGCAGTGCATACAGTATGGCAGCTTTGTCATCCTCCTCGGCATACAGATGGTAGTGTTGGAGCTGCGATGAGGGAGCAAGCTCCGGCTCCTCTAGTTTGAGGGTCACTGGGTTCCTCAAAACTATTTTCTTCAGACTGAGCACATCATCCGACAGAGTGGCTGATGCGAGCACTGCTTGGTATATCTTTGGCAAGTGACTGGAAATTGGAATTGAATTCTTTATTATTTATTACATTAGTAGCTAATTAATTGGGGCAGTGTGGTGGAGTATGCTCAATATGCATGCAAATGTATGTCATGCTATGTAGGGCCTCAATGAGTTGACGCCAATTATATTAGTAGCACAAAATATTGAGACTTACAAGTAAATTACATAAACAAATTTGACTGTAAAACTGTCTTTTATGAGTAACTTACTTACTTCAACAATTCTTTAATTTCATCCTCATAACCAAATGAGAACACTAAATCTGCCTCATCAACCACCAACATAGCAAGATCATCCTTTAACCTCATGCTCTTGGCTTTTAAATGTACCAGAGCTCTGGATGGTGTTGCCACCACAATGTCTGGTTTGTCTGACAACAGTGATTTCTGTATCTGAGTGTCACCACTTGCAGAGATGTCTATACAACGCACTTCTCTTGCACATTTCAATGTCAACTGCCCTATTACTGATGTAATCTGTAAGGAAAACAGTGTATTGCTAAAGCCTATTAAAATACAAGCTATTTTAAATAACATTCATAAATATAACAATTACATTATGAGAATTACAAGTCACAAAAATGTTAACTATCTAAGTTCAATGTTTAACTTCAAATTAATATTTTGGGCATTGAAGTATCAATGATCAAGATTGAAAAAAATCATTGTAAGATGTTTATTAAATTACCTGTCCACACAGCTCTTTGCTAGGTGACAATATTAGGGCTTTGATGCTCTGCTGTGTACTTGTATTCTTTAAGTTTAGGATCTTCTGTATCACTGGAATAGCAAATGCAGCTGTCTTTCCTGATCCTGTTCTGGCTCTCATGAGGACATCCTTGCCTTCTATTAGGAGTGGTATTGCTGTCTCTTGAATGAGCGTTGGCTGTGACCATGATAACTGTGAGATTGCCTGAAATAAGCTAATTTTATTTTAAAAGTATATACTCTCACTGTACTAAGAAATTCTTTATATTATAATAAAAATGTATTGTATTTGTTTGGCTATAAATCCCCAACGAGTATCGACTCCCATCGGTACTTAAGAGTTGGGGACCCTAAGAATACTACAGTTTAATAAAATTAACAAGATCTAATACCTTCAGAATTCGATCATCCAGTTCCATTTCGTGAAACATAACCTTAGTTTCCTCCATTGTTGTTTTATTTGCTATAATTATTGTATTTAAGTTTAACAGTTCTAAAGTTCAGTTACAATACTCTTCACGCCAAAAAGGGTAATTTTCACTATTGAAGAATGTCTTGCACATGATAATCACTATAATAATATAATGTGTTGTGGTAAGTGCGAAATAAAATAACCAAAAATTACCACGAGCACCACGCTACGACGCTAATGCCGCTATGGCACTGACACTTGACAGTTGGCACCACAGACTAAAGAGAATACAATCACTACCCACAGACTATAGACTAGAAGAAAGAATAGAAATAGAATAATATCGATATTGCCATATTTTTTTTATAAAATTTTCAGAACACTAACAGAACTAAAGGAATGCTAATGATTTAGTTATTGCCCAAGGTAAAATTCTTTTAAATGCTGATAAAGTTTTCTGTAGCACAACTTGCTTCAAAAAACCCAAGGAATAAAAGCATTGAAAAATTTGCTATCCTGCATAATGATGCTCCTGTTGCGCCAAAGTTGACACCAAAATGGACATACAAGTAAATCAAGGCAAATAAAGACGCTTTCTTATAGATAATTATGATTGTGATAAAACAGTTCTCCGTTTTCTATGATTGTGATATATTGATAGCTAGAAAAAATCTTTTATCTTAACATTGACAGTTAGGCTGCCTATCCACCGGAGCGGAGCGAGGCTGCGGAGCGGAGAAACGGAGTCATGCGGGGTGGAGTTGCGGACTGTGTATGTCCACCAGAGCGGAGCTAGAAAGCTAGCTGTCTGTCTACCGGAGCGGAGAAACGGATAAATATTAACCAATAGGAAAGCACAAAATCTCCGCTCCGCCAAAGTCAACAAAATCTATTGGTTAATATTAATCCGTTTCTCCGCTCCGCTCCGCTGCCTCGCTCCGCTCCGGTGGACAGGCCATTGCGGAGCGGAGTTGCGGACTAT
>DWKA01001919.1:0-11485 GCA_018249155.1 Panoquina ocola ocola | reverse complement strand
TAGTTAATAGAGAATACTGACAGCGAAAAGTGTATAAAAAAATTAAAAAAAAATGTTTTTGTCGGTAATTTTTTGTCTAGTTTCCACACACTTCGTTTGATCAAGTGTAAAAGAAACACATTGTATAAACAAAAGTTGTATAGCTATGAAGAGTTGTCATAAAGTCGGCGACCCCTTAATGGGTTTGTTTTTGCGGGATAATTGACGCAAGTTTGCGTAGTTCCTATTAAGAGGTTAGTTTATATTGAGACTTTTATGTATTAAACAAATGACTAAAATCTATGAATTGCTCGTACTGAGCAGGTTTAGAGCATACTCCACCACGCTGCTTCAGTGCGGATAGCTGAGGGGGTTTTTGACCAAGCCAAATGTCGGAAGTTTTTATGCCTTTCGACATGCCTCTAATGACGACTTACGTCTAATGATAACAACCGACGAATTTATATGCTCTCTGAGACACAGAAGCGCTCAAGATTTTTGCCATTAGCGGTCACTCATACAACTATCAAATACACCCTGTTGCTATAAGATCGATCGTTATGGATCAATACCAGCCCCGGGTTGTGAGCACTCCATGTGCAAAAATGCACTAAATGAATGCGTTTTTCGTGAAAAACAATTAAACCTGACCTCTGAAACGATAACATGAAGCTAAGTAGGTATATGGATAAACATAAAAGTTTTATGATGCCTGTTAAAATTGAGTAGCAATCGTTTCAAGAACGGTACAAGTTATAAGGTACAGATGAAATAATATTAGTTTGTCTACAAACTAAGCGATGCGTCGGTTATTTCTGGTAAAATATTCTTATTTTTAGGTAATATCCTACCAGATTAATTGATTTTAAAGGTCACGTAAACTGCATCTCCACTTACCATTCAGATGGAATGCATGTACTTGTGATGTATAAAAGAATTAATGAATGAATTATGTATTAATTTTTATTTCTTTCACTAACTCATATGTCTATTTCAACTTCCGTTCACGTCGCCTGATCACACTTCGTCACGTATTCACCAGCTTACTTCCATCAAGCGTGCCTAAAGAAGTTTTACTCCAACAATCCAACAAAAATGAGCAGTAATTATAGGTAACTTTTCCAAGTGGACACTCTCGATCTCAAGTGATTATTTGCCATTCAATAAGTTGTTCACTCGTACCAGGTAAGTGGGTCTTAAAGAAATCTCATGTTGTTTAAAGATCTCAACATTTCGGATATTTACGTTCGAAGGCCAACGAAGCGTGCCCGTAATTACGGGGTTTACTGTGCGGAAGTTGTCGAGCGAAAGAAATTAATTTACTGTGAGTACATTATCAACTTATCTTAGGTTTTTACAAAGGCGATGACGTTACATCAAGCGTTTTCTGTTACGTGATTTTAAATACATTTTAGCATTTTTGCTTACTGTGTCTGTCTACTTTAGTCTTCGAATTATTACTAAGTAGGTATTATGGATACGTTTTCTCCTAATTTTAAGGAAATCTACACTTTATTCTGTCGTGTATGTGATTCACATGCGGTGCCTGCTTTATTTATACCGCCTGCAATATTGATATAGGCGGCAGAGCACTGTTGGCGACGAGAAGTCATTTGATCTAATCGGCTATAGTTTTTACAGAGATTCCGTTCAATAATTACTAGGGTGTCTTCCAGGCAAGAGTGAATGGGCATTTAATTAGTTGACAATACAGCGTCTATTAACGTGTCTGTTCTTGGTGTCTGCGTAAGAGTGTAACGATAGATAAATACTTTAATAGACACTGTATAAAATAATATTATGTTAACTGCTACGGCACGTGTCTGACACGTTCAATGTATGTTGATATATACGGAGCTTTAATATACGCTGTCACTCGCACCATACCTTTACCCCACGCTGTCAGCGAGGCTCACTAAGTGGCTACACCTTGCCCACGCTTTCATAGCAACTTTCTTTTTATCGCTATTTGCTTTTAGGCACAACTTTGTTCCCACAGCGATTACGGCTCAGGGAATGGGCATTTTTCGGTTATTGCGGTGAGGGCTTTCTCCCTGTTTTTTATAAAGAATATTATTAAATAGAAGTAAGCACATGGCTGATAGGATCAAAATCAGTGCGAGATTATGTTAAAAATACATATCGTATGTCAAATTCAAGGAAATTATAATTGAAGACGCATTGAAACCGAGAGGTCATCTTATACTGGTCACCGAAATAATGTTATAAAGTCAAAAAAAAATCGTAGGCGCATTATTTGCAACAATCTATAAGTCCTATAACAAAAACAGCCAGCTCATTGACATTTCTCTCACTGTATTACGAACTTGTCAGGGGGCGGAAATGGGAATTAAGAGTCCAATTAAAAAACTTTGCGAACGTCTCCTAATTAGAAGCCTCGGATATTCAGACGCACTTCACCCGACTAACAGTAAGCCCTTTCATACTAGCGCATTGATGACGCTGGAACGGAGTGCGTGTGTATTTATGAACACATTCAATGAGACTGATGAGTGTGATGGAATGAACATGTGGAACTGCATTTAAACCTGTATTTTGTGACGCTTAATGACTTATTACTCTGTTCAGTTATAAACTCGAGCCATGACGTTACTGCTAGCATATTTGGTATTTCATTTTGCGAGAACTAATTACTAATCATTTTCTTTTAAATTTACTTTCAGTACATCATTATTATTAGCATTACTAAATTATTAAACATTTATTTAAACATTATTACCTATAAAACAATTTGTAGGTACGGTACACATAATGCATTATTTATGAACTAATTAGCAGAAAGCGCAATAAGCATTTACAACTTTTTTATTGATTACAGCTTTTAACTACGCTAATGTTAATTCGTAGTAATTGCTTTCAAATTAGGGAAAAGAAAAAAGATGGCGGGGGTTAACTGAAAGAAGTGATTATGTCCCGTCAGGCGCTCGTGGAAATCATATAATTGAGTTTCATTAATAAAAGTTGATAAAAATCCTACCGCAGATTTGTTAAAAGCCATTTGCTGTAACTGTCTTATACCCATCAGATTTTGTAAACGCCTAATCACTGCCAAACTTTTACAGATTTTCGCAGTCATCAGAAAAAACGTGTTGTTTTTTGTAAAAAGCTTTCACGTCTAAATATGTATATTTTTTCGTGTGTATTCTCTGTAAACGTGCGCTGGCCTTTTATCCTTAAAAATAGAAATACGTAGAAAATACCCTGACGTACCGGTTCGATGCGGATTACGCCGGATAAGACTGACCAGGCTCCGGTTTTAGCCAGATGGAGAAAGTTTACCGACACGAATTTTGTCGTTGGCGAGTTGTATTCGTTGTTGTCGCCAATCCTTTATGAAACTGTTCAATTATATCTATTCATAGAAGTTGCTTAAATTTCTTTTTTGCGTTAAACACTATGATAGTTCTTTTTCACTATTTTACCTTTATATAAATCGATCAATTATAGTTTAAGTAGATCAATAAAATCTTATAGTATTGACAGAGGTAACGACCGAAAAATCAAATCGCATCAAATAATCGCAAAAAAAAATTAATCGCAGATTGACTTAAGATTGTAAGAACGAAAAGTATTGTTACTGACACCGATAGGTGAGTTTGAGAAGATACTTCTCAATTGCCCGTCGCACACAAAGTAGGTACTCGCAGATTAATTGTATAGAGCACATACAATTAACGCTACTGTGAAGACAATTGCTCTTTACAAAAGGAAAGTAAAACCAAATGAATGGATACATTATTTACCCGTATGATAAAACCACGCAACTGTAAATAAAATACAAAACATTGTTAAACACAATCCGAACAAAGAGAATGTGTGAGGAACACCCATAATGTAATGAAATCAGTTCCTTTGTTCTGTGGAGCTAAAAGCTGAGCTTTAATCAGGTAATGGATGGAACAATATGATGTATCTACATTGTATTCCTAATCAGCGAACAATAGGGATTTTATTGAATACGTTGAATCATGTTACAGGTTGGATTGCTCGAAGATTTATTCTGTGGCAGCACTAATGAGTAGAGACTTTTATATGGTAAGTTCGTGTATTTGATATGAACCTTGTCAGGATATACTTAATTAGTGATGTGTCATTTGACAACCCTAGCATAGCAAAGCATGACAAGGTGGATCAACTCGCCTCTTATGGTTATACTTGAAGACCTCATAGTGACCTCACACCAATTAATAATAACTGTAATAATTATTAGTTGGATCTGCGGGGTGATGAATTTAATCAAAACAAATGTAGTACCTAACATTTATTTTTTATTTCAGTAAAACAAAACAAAACGGAAACAAACAAAATTAAATAGTAACATATTTAAGTATAATTATTATTATTGTATTAAATAATAAAATTTTAAAATAGACAAGACAACCCCTATAATAATTGTGCCGTAGCATTTCAGCCAACAATTTTAGCTAAATTGGAAAAATCTGGCCAACCTTCCTCAGTATCATTACCAACTGCTTTTTTCTCCTTCAAATCATTTATCACAGTTATAGTGCGTTTCTCTTCATGTTTCACACCAGATTCAGATTTTTGCGTTACCGGTATATCACCACGATTCATCCTTTGATATTTCAATATAAGTTCCACTATCTCGTGTTGCAAATTCAACCTTAAATCTGACGCCATATTCTTCATTGAATTCCCAACGTACTGGCCAAATACAAAGTCTTCGCTTACCTTGTGGGTTAGAAATTCTCTGCCAAGTTGAACAAGGATGTCTTTGACAAAGTTTGCAGCACCAGTTACGTTAGATGGCTGTGGTGGTTTTAAGGTTTTCTCGTATTTGGGTCGCATCGCAGGTGGTCCTATAGCTACAGATATTACTTCATCATTTTCCATATCGTCTTCGTGAAGTGGTCGAAGATGGCCTGTGGGCTATAAGAAATTAAAAAGCATTAACATTGTAACTAGCCATAATGATCATAATCACTTAATGAAATAATAATGGCATGGTATCAATTAATGGTAACGGCCCACACTAGAGCGCGAGTCTCTCATTGTAACTGAGGAGGTCTAAAGTATACTCCACCACACTGTTCCAGTGCGGATTAGTGGATGGGTTAGTGGATTTCAACCACCAACCCAATTGTCGGAAGTTTTTAACCTGCCAGCCTTTCCGACATGGCTTATTGACAGCTATCTACTGATAACAACAGGGACCGACGGCATCACGATCCCTCTGAAGCACGGAATCGTTCAAGAATTTTTTGCCACTGGTGATTACCCATCCAACTACCGACCGCACCTGCTATTGATTAACTTTGTCGATCGCTTACAATCGATGCAAGCCGCCGGACTATAAGCGCTTCGATGAAATAATAATACTTTTTAAATCTCCTTATATCTCTTATTCAAAGAATGTAAAAAAATTAAACATGTTTGCAATTCACGCATGGTAGAAGTGAAACCTTCAAAAGCTTCAAAAAATGAGAATAATCGATTTTACATAACACCATCTGTCCGGTGCATTTAGAACTATTTTGTACTGCCATCTGTCTAGTGCATTTAGTACCTTTTCCCTAACTTGCTTTATTTCTCCGGAACTATCGACTAATTACATTCAAGCAAATTACTAAACACTAAATAATTCATTATATTTAAATATTATTTAAATTGTCATAATTGTTAGGGGCAGTCATTTAGAGACCTCATTTCCATTTCATCACTTCCAAATCACACCGATACTATAGAAGTTTTCACTTCAAAAAGAATTATAGGTAATGCGAGTATTATATTCAATGTTTGATATATTGCATGCTATTACATGAAGTGATGAAATTGTTTGCTAGGGCGTTACTAACGTGCTAGCGTGGCAGTTTTTCAAACATTCGTGCGACTGAAACACATCAAAGAGTTAATAAATGCACACCGTGGATTTTCAATGAAAAGCAGTCGAATCCTCCGCATCGCAGGTATTTATTGGATTTACATTTACATGTGCATTGTATGGGGATTAAAATTCATTGTCCGAAAAGCTTAGCACGGCCTCTCGTGTGCATACAGTTTTCGGAAATACCCAAAGCATTTCGTTTACCTTTTTTCGAATCTCTTTCGTCCTCTGTGTAGTGGTGCGTCTCTTTCTATCCGTCTCTCGCGGAAGCATGTGTCGCTTCGAATGGTAATGAATTTCTCTCCGCGCCTCCCTCAAAGAGCGAGGGTCTTCGTGGAATTGTCTCCATTCGCACTGTAAATAGAAATAACGTGCACGACTGTAATCTATTTGAATTGGATTTTGGAAGAACTTTTGTGTCGTATTTTATTGTAAAAAAAAACTAAGTATTAATTTAAAAAACAAATAAAACGAATCATACACACATATTCAATAGTATTCTTTTCAATGTATTCTGTAACTTACATGGCAGTGACCGTTTTTGTTGAACAAAAGGCTGTAGAAGCGAAGCGAATTGTTTATTTATGTTTGTTCGCGAGTTTCTCGTGCTTTTGATGTTTCATTTGTTTATGTCTATACTGCCCACAACAGAGGGTCATCTAATACTGCAGTATCGAGTTGTTGGTTATTTTTATTGGGTTTATTTGTTTTTAGATCTTTCTCTCTTTTGCTACTGTTATTGGATGAATTTCCTTTATAAAGCTCGTGGAAGAATTATTAATCGCGTAAATATGAATGGAAATTTATAATATCGGAAAAGCTTTCAGTATATGAAAAGGAATTTACAACTTTATTTCCATTCCTTTATTCTTTAGTATTCAAGAATTTCTTTTTATAATATTCACAATTAAGTTCGATAACATATAGCTGTTTGAATTAATTAAATTTTAAGCATAAAGTGGAAAATTCGTTCCGAATTCTTGAAATACTGCTCAAATAGAACTAGAAATTGTCTATAAGCTAGAGTTAACTTCGGAAAACGAAAGCATTATGGAGACTAAAGCAAATAAAACGGCTTATCCCCTCAGTAATGCATATTACCCGTATGCATCTTCTTTGTTAGGTGAATGTGCGCATGGATATTTACAACTGAGCCAGCAGAACGAAATATTGAAATGGAAATAAGAATATAAACTGGCACGCTAGAAAGTTCTTAATAATTTTCGTAACAATTAAAAAGTCTAATAGTTTATATTTGGTCAGTAATGGGTAGTGCGTTAACGACATAAAGTCAGGAGTTATACAGTTTAGTCGATTCAACTAAACTTGTGTAATTCCAAGAGATAATTTGTAATAAATGCATATAAAAGAGCATTTATTATAAGTGACGTATTCTTAATTTGAAGACCCTTGTACGAGTATTATAATCAAATAGAAAAGTTATAATTTGCAAACGACGAAACTAGTTGTGAGAAACATATAGGCATAAGTAACAGTAACACGAAGATGTCAAAAAAGTACCCTAAAGAAATAATAATATTAGTGATACATTATAAGTCAGAACTTATTTTAACTAACCGCAAGACAGTAGTATCGTTGAAACTGGAGCTTAAAAACAAAAAGCGGAAAAGCTTAACAACTACAGAGGATCTATTCAGAACTTGAACCGCACTTACAGTAGCAAACGGCAGCACTAGAAACAAAATGAGGCAGGTTTTTGCGTCCATTCCCAGCTGCTCTCATTTACTGACTGCTATGTAGCGATGTTTGTTAACAGAATTGCGAACAACGCAGGAATCATCAACATTTTGTAAGTAAACATGGTAATAGCCGATGAACAATACGACAGTGTACTTGTAAACAGAATGAGATTGTTTGGGGTGGATGGATTGTTGAATGAGTGCGTGGACGACAATTTCGTTTTACTTAATTTTTTTATCTATATCTATACTAATATTATAAAGAAAAGAGATTTGATTGTTTGTTTGTTTGAATTTAATAGGCTCCGAAACTACTGGACACATTTAACTGAAAATTGGCATGAAGATATTTTGAGACCCTAGGAAGGACATAGCATAGATTTTGTCTGGTAAATAAACCCTAAAAGAGTCGAATATGTACCATATCTTTCCTGAAATGAAACGAGAGCGAGTATGCTAGTTAATGATAAGTTAATACTCCACCTCAATTTCACCTGATGGTAAGTGCCAATGCGGTCGAGGGTGTTAAAACGCACTAACTCAATAAACGCCCATTCACTTATGCGTGACCCGTGCATTTTCAGTCTCACCTACATATTTAGGGATGTAGTTGTCGTAAGTAATTGAAGAGAATAACTGTAACTATTTAAATTAGTAGCACAGGCATGCGTGTATCTAACTTTATCCCGCTTCTGAATAAATAAATCAGGCAACATCTGGAACATCCCGTCTTAACTTTCTAGTTGTTGAACTTTTGTTGCAGTTGTAGTTACACTAAGAATACTATGCAATGTTGTCGTTTAAAATATTTCATTCAATTTGTAAATTTATATCGTTACAAACGAGTCTTCACCATGTACTCAAAATGATAAATACTTCATGAAGTTAAATCTACTTCGATAAATCTAATTATTTGTAGGAATTTTGAAAAGAATAAATTCCTAAGCTACCAATCTACAGTAGTAATAAAGAAACTTAGATTCTCATATATAGCAAAACATATTTTAAAATAGAGTGATCTGAAGGACACTAACCTGTTAGATTCAGAGGGTCTGAGACCAGTTACTGTGGCGTTAATTAGGGAAGATGTACAGTAGACCTAAAACGACTAATAGATAGATAGTTTAACATAATGTATACGAAACCTAATAAATTCTATTGGGTACCCATTATTTTTTTCTTCTAACATTCAATAAAGTAACTAAATCAATGTATTAATCCAATTATCTTTACGAGGATGATGGACAGTCTTACATTTCCGTTTTCAAATCTTCCAAAGTTCCAAACAATTAAGACGATGGCCCAAATAGGAGTTAAGTTGCGAAGATTTTCACAATGTTCAAAATTCACACCAAACATTTGCTTGAAATGTAAAATGATAATGGATAATTACGAACGCATCAAAGTTCTAAGTAGGGTTGTGCTTTTGAGCCAAACAGTAATTTTGATCTTTGTGAAATATGTTTTAATCTATAATAATACGTGAAAGGAAACCTTTTGTATAGGTACCTTTTTAAGAATAATGAAGGCACGTGGGTCGTAGGGGTCTTAGATTAATAATAATTATAATCATTTATTTGAATCAAACTTTAGTACAGATAAAATGTATATAGAGAAGTGTAAAAGAATTTATAATAATAATAAGAATATTTAGAATATAATATTTGTTACAAATGTTATAGTTTACGAAAATAAAACAAATTTTTTTATCATTGTAAAGGCACATTTATTTCAGCGTAATTTTGACTGCATATCAGTTCTCTAGTACATTTTTTCACGGCTTTTTCTGTAACTAATTTTTGAGTAATGGGTAATGTGTAATTCTGCCATAATAATCTAGACTCATAACATAAACACAAAAGCTCATGTTATACTGGTCTTATTACATGTACCCGTCACTCGACTAAGTTGCGTACAATTTGAGGAAAACATATTTCGCAATTTAATTAGCTACACGAAAGTGAGCTCGTAATAAATATCTACGTGTGAACTTTATTCCAAGTTATGTGTAAACTTGTAATCGTCTACTTTGTCGAAGTTATTTGATTGTTACCGGGGTGTCGACAATATGTTACGTGTACATTAATATTGAGTAAATAAATTATAATATTTACACTGAATTTTACAGGCTTCTTCTGAATTCTACCAATAAATAAAGTAATAATTAGTAATATAATTTAATAATAATACAGTTACGACGAATCAAGCGATATTAAAAAAAAATACGATATTTGTGTAACAACTTGAAAAACACGTAATAAAAACAAAAATACAAGATACGCGTGAAAAACTAGACATAGGGTAATAAAAGAACAATATTCGAATTATGATCATGCCATAATAAAACTGCTAATACATAGAAAATGTAAAATTATTATTTTATTTTTATTTAAAAGATGTGCTGAGGAGTTTCTTTTGCCATTTCTTGTCCTCCATGACAAAACACAAAAAACAGAGATAAAAAAAACTAACGTGCAAAAGTGTATCTGTGATACCTATATGAATAAATTATTTTGATGTTGTTGTTATTTTATAAAACGATCATTACATAATAACAAACGGGTTTACAATTTACTCGTACAACTCGTAAATAGGGGTCGTTTAGTGACAGTTCAAGTACGCTGATAAACCTAAATAAGATGGAGGTTTGAGGTGGATAAAACCACAAAATTGTGGTGAAATAAATCCGACAACTTCTAAAGGGCTCTTACAATGAACAGGGTCCAAACATTATACATAAATTACTTAAAGATTTCTTTATGTATACTCACACTTCACTGTCAGATATCAATTATATTTCTTTCTTTGTTCAGAGAATGCTATAATGTAGTGAGTTTTGAACAACTGCTATTCATCTATCTCGAGGTCTACAGCTGGATAGATTATTGAGAAAAGCACAGGCCTTTATTCATACTCCATTCATACATTCACTATAGACCAAAAAAATTGCATGATATGAAGTAGAAACGCTGTTTTCAATTACAAACGGAATTCAGAAATCTTCTGGCGTATAGAAGATCTCAATCTATTCCCAACATCCCTCAAGCATACAGTGAATGAAAAACTCCATACAAAACTTTCCACTGACCCAAAGGCCTATATGACCAACCAGTGTAACAAGACCTCTCCATCTACCTTCAGTTTCATATCTCCCATAATAGTGCGGGGTTCTGAAAGCGTTATGAGGGACCGCTTTGCGATGGACGCGTACTTTTTATAAACGACGAAATGTAAGAATGAAAGAGTTTTCCAGATTTTGAATTAAAAATTCGGTAGGTTATATTTTGAAAGAGCTTGTTCCAACAGATTTTATTTAGCTCGCAACCACGAGTTTCGGATAGTCTTTTGAATTTTTAATACAAATATTTTCACGACTCTACGTAAAGCGTGGGAATTACGTAGTTTATATTATGTTTCGTGTTTTCGGCGGAAGCTGAAGTTAAGATCGCAAATATATTATTCAAAATCTAATTTGTATCAATGATGCATGTATGCATTTATAATGTAATCACCATTTCATTGAAGATAGGTACATATTTTGGGAATGCAATCAGGTTTAAATATATTAAGTTGTCATGGATGCGTCTTTTTTAATATTTTTTAAAAAGATGGGTGTTATATGTTTGAGGAGTCAGTCCGTGTGTTTGTGTATCTGTGTATAGCTTCCTAGCTCCTAAACGAACGTACAGATTTTTTTTGTTGTTTTAAAGCTAACGTGATACAGATGGTTCTTAGCTATAATTTTATTGACTTGTTTATCTAAGATCTATCTATTATATATAACTAGTATTACGCGCGCGGCTTCGCCCGCGTGCAATTGTGACTGTAACAGTTTTTCCCCGTTTTTACCCCCTTGAGGGGGAAATTTCCAGAAATCCTTTCTTAGTGCTCCTCTACACTTCATAAGGAACCTTCACACCAAATTTCAAGTTTCTACGTT
>DWKA01001918.1:0-11485 GCA_018249155.1 Panoquina ocola ocola | reverse complement strand
CTTTTGAGATTTGATTTGTAATGGTAAACTATAGGTCTCCACCAAAATTTGGCTTTGTGGGAATTTTTGTTATTTCACCACTTTTTTATGTCTAAATTGACCGGACTATAATCTGTAACTTAAATTGTTATATCTAAACCACAGAAAAACGATAAGCGTAGAAAGTTATTTATATTGTAATGTAACCGAAACCACCGCCGGTACCGTCACATAAAGATTCGAAGAACACTTCACGTTGTCTTTATGCCCCTGCACACACACTGAGCCGTCGTGCTTGCCTCGTAATAAAATAGGAGGGTATCACACGTTGCACTTTGGTTTCTACTTGTAAATTAATTCGTCTCGTGTTACAATATCACAGTCACTTTTTAAACATAGTAAGTAACGAGAGTATGTTTAATTTAATTATTGTTTTGTGAAAGTGGGTGACGGTAAGTAGAAAAAAAAGTACTGATAAATAAAAATATGTCGATAAAAACAATTTAATCTCTCTAATCCTCTAACTGATGACGATGCAATTAAGTTATTAAATTTTTAACTTCACGATTAAATCTCAGATTAAATATATTTGGCAGTTATGTATGCAGGTAAGAAACAGTGCTAATATCATTGTCTTAGACCTCGATAAAGTATACCTAGTAGGTAGCCTCCAAGACTACTCGTATAAGATGAAAACTAGCACAACCTGCAAGCTGCTCGCGAATGTAACATAATACGTGATAATACGCTGGACGTGGGGTAAAAAGCTCGCAGACTCAACTAATTATAATGGGATACCACTTAATTAACTTTGCTGAATTTAGGGACGGGCTGCGGATAAAACATAAGTATAAGTTGAATGGAAACACACCCTGGGGCGATGATGGCATCGATGGCAGCTAGCTAATAATTTGACGAGAAGCGGGGAAGCTGGGGCCTTAACTGCGTCGGTGTGTGCTCTCAGTAACGTGTGCGTGTGTGTGTGGCGCAGAATGTGAAGCTGGAGAACTTCTCGACGAGCTGGGCGGACGGGCTGGCGTTCTGCGCGCTGCTGCACCACTTCCTGCCCGACGCGTTCGACTACGGCGCGCTGTCGCCCGACACCCGCCGCCACAACTTCACGCTGGCCTTCAAAATTGCCGAGTGAGTATCACTAGCTCCGGTCTACATGCAATCGTACGTAGTCGAACCCATGATCTGATAAGGCCTGTTGGCTTGCTCGAGCTCCGGTAAAGAATTACAGTCGCCCGTAATACCGTTGTAGTTACATATTTCCGCATTGAAACGTAAACAACTTTGTACAGCTTGTATGTCTATGTGTAACCGATTGCATTACGGTTGCAGTGAGAAGGCGGGCATCTACCCCCTGCTGGACGTGGACGACATGGTGGCGATGCGCAAGCCGGACTGGAAGTGCGTGTTCACGTACGTGCAGTCCATCTACCGCCGGTTCAGGGAGCAGCAGTAGCCGCCCGCACCGCCCGCAGCGCCGTCCGCCCAACTAGCCGTTTCTCCACGCGCTGTCTCGTATCGAGTCCTCCTATGTATTGTAATCTCAAGATGTATGTGATTTTTTATTAGGCTGTAAGTTTTGACTAACATATTATTATTATTATAGTATTTCGAGCGATTTATTTATAGCTTAGGTCGTTATAGCGTTTAGTGTTACGTGTACCTCCCCGAGCGAGCGCCGGGCGTCCGGGCGGCGCGCCGCATCGCTCCACTTGTTTGCCACACAAGCGAGCCGCATGCGGCCGCCCCGCCCGCCGCCCCGCCCGCCACTGTCTAACACTACTAGCGTCACTCTCACTCTCTACTGTTACTGACATGTTTACACTTTGACATTAACGATAGCGGCTTGGAATAATAGTCTACTGATTTTATGAAATTGATAATTTAATGTGTATCGAGAATATTTTAATTTATATTGATAGAATTGAAATAAATATGATTAACAATGAGCGCGTGTATTATTTGGGGGCCGGGTTACTGGGGCGCGGGGGAGGGGGACGCGCGGCGCGCCGCCAGCAGCAATAGCAGCAGCAGCGTGGCCGCGCCCGTGGACAGCAGCAGCAGCACGAACGTCTCCGACATCCCTCACAGGTACACGAGGGCGACGAAGTAGCACACGAAGCCCGCGAGGGCGAGCGCGCTCACGGGTCGGGGAGGGGGTAGGGCGGCGCCACCATGAAAGGGTCGGCGACGTTGGTGGCGCGGTCGGCGCGCGGCTCGGCGGGCAGCTCGGCCAGCAGCTCGGCGCTGGGTGCGGGAGAGGGCTCGGCCAGCGCCACGTGCACGTGCAGCGTGCTGTCGCGCCACGCCTGCCAGGACAGCTGGTGCTCCTGGATCTTCAGCAGCATCCACGTCGTCAGCAGCCCGTTGAGGGCGCCTATCACGAAAAATACTAAGCGCAATTACGATCTGAATATACTTACAACATCTAATGGAATCTAAATAATGGAATTAAAATAACATTATCTGTTCATGCGGCCGTCCTGTCTCCCTTCCCTGAGAGGAATAATAATAATCATCATCATTCCAACCCATAGCTGTCCCTTTGCTGGGCTTGGGTCTCCTCTCACAATGAAGATTTACAGGCCATAGTCAATTGATCCATAGACGTTGGTCAAGTGCGGTTTAGCAGACTTCACACCTCGCAGAATTTCAACTCGGGACCTGGCGTTCGAGAGAACAACGTACACACGCTATCACTGCTATAATAAGTTGGTCACTGCTACATTAAGGTTTTTTACAACACAGAGTTCAGTAAGCTCTCAGATGAAGATACCTATATGATTAAAATAGATAACCAAATAATTTCAAATTCTTAAAGAGAGATGGGAAACATTCTCTACAACTATTCAATCGTAAGGAGCGTAATGCACTCACGTGGTATCTACTGTTAGTAGGTACTTTCTTTCTTATTACGAGCTAAACAAGGCTACTGCTCGACTGGAATCGTTACAATGGTGCACCTAGCCACCTAGCCAAGTAGCCACCTACCGATGACGCCGATGAGCAGCGAGGAGAAGAGGTTGGCGGCGAGCGCGGCGGCGCCCCCGCGGCGCGCGCCCGCCTGCAGCGCCGCGTCGCACGCGTGCAGCGCGCGCGCCGTGCCCAGCACCGAGGCCGCGCCCAGCGCCGCGCCGCGCCACGCGTCCGCCGCCAGCGCGCGCCCGCGCCCCGAGCGCGCCCACTCCACCACCGAGCGCGCCCACGACCACCTGCCCGCAATCACCACAACCCACCCACCCCTTATTTATTATTTATACACTAGTATAGAATTTGTCCGATCCCGTGGGATTTCCGGGATAACAGCTATCCTATGTGTTATTCCAAGTTACCCTCTACGTGGTGCCAAATTTCATGAAATCGGTTCGGCAATTTTTGCGTAAAGAGCTAACAAACAAAATCTATAAAATTTCGCATTTATAGTATTATAGTAGGAAGTACGATTGCAATACTCAACCAGTAACTTTTCATTGTTTTAACAGTAGTTTGTATGAGGTGAAATTGCAGAGTCACTTAATCTCTACCAATTTAAGAAATATGCTCTTTTACGCGTTCACTGTCATCCTCCTATGTCCAATATACCTAATTTTTTTATATTATGATGTGCCACTTGATGCGTAATCGTACATACGCGTTCGGGGCATATTGTAATAGCTTAAAATTGCATACACGCGAGTAGGTACGCGTTTCGGACACTGTATGTGTTCTACATGATAAGGACAAAAAAGTAGCATAAGGGATGCCAAACTGACAGCCATTTTTTGACTTTACATTACCTCACACATGAAAAAAGTAGTCTGCTAGCTGGTCCTAATTATGGTGGTCGCATGGTCAGACGGTGGACAACTTCAGCTATGTTCTAGAAACAAAGCGCCGCAAATATCACAACATTGCCAGCGCACGATCTGCGCTTACGGACGTCCGAATAGCTGGACATTTAGCTTGGTAGAGGTTTGGACCAGTGGAACGACACGCACTTGTGACTCCTGGTGACGACGTAGTGGTGGCGGCACAGCTCGCAGTACGAGGTGGCGGCCTGCAGCAGCCAGCGCTCCAGGCACGAGCGGTGCACGGCGGCGATGGTCCCGCGGCACGAGCACGGCCGCACCAGCCGCTCCGCCGACTCGCCGCCGAAGCAGATGCGGCAGATGTTGTCCGACTGGATGCTGCCCGCCACGCTCGACACCTCCTTCACTACCGAACCCTGAACGGTACGGGGACCCGCGGTCGATTACTCTAACTTCAAGGAAAAAAGCAATTCAGACAGCACACATAAGAAATAGTCGGTCTTGTAAGTTAATAGACCATACCTATAGGAACTCCAGGTATAAGCCTGGAAGGCACTAAAGTAGCTGAAATAACACCCTGCAATCTCGACGTGAGCGACTCGCGTAAGGCAAACGTTGTCATCGTTCCATTTGACCTACGCGATGCGTTAAGGAAACAGTCCACCAGAAGCATTTACTCTTCGCGAGTCTCGTAGCATGCGGGGGAAGATGAGCATGGAACCTGTTTGTTGAGCAGCAGCGCGCACACGGAGCCGAGGATGGAGCGCGAGCGGCCCGGCAGCAGCGAGCCCGCGGGCGACCCGAACGCCAGCGGGTCCGCCAGCTGCGCGCGCGCCGCCTCCGCATCCGCCGCGTTCACTGCCAAACGTCACACACGTTGAAGCGTGCTATTTGAATGCCTGGACCGGCTAGACTTAGTGGAAACGTTACGACTGACCGTGGATCGTAGTCGTGACTATATCACAGATTTACCCGACTCTACGCTACGACGCGCTATAAGTACCTACATAAAAGATAACAAACAGATGAAGTAATCATCGGATATACTCGTAGTTTTTATGACATTCTTAATGTACCAAAAATAACTATGTGGATAACTGTAGTCGGACAGATTTCAAAATAATTTTATTGAGAATGAAGTTAATCACCTGGCGAGGTGAGTCCGGGCGAGACGCGGCAGCTGATCTCGGTCTGCTGCGCCACGGAGCGCAGCTCGCGCTCGCGGGCGCTGGCGGGGCTGTTCGGCTGGAGCAAGCGACCGCCATCTTATTGAAGTGATTGCTACATACCTTCACTCTAGGACTACAGTTTACGAAAGTTAGCCTAATGCCATTAAATATGGTACCGATGATAAGCGTACTGAGCTCATGATTGAGAATTTAGATAGTAGTATAAATAACTCAACTAACACCCATATGTAGCGACGAAGAGCTGGACGCAGACATGCTGATGGTCACCCGACTGTCGGAGCTCCTGCAACCCCAAAATATCAGGAAGGTTTGGCCTTCGGCCACATTACATTCCTAGAAAATAAACATAATTATGATATGGATATAGATAATTATAGTAGTAGATAAAACGGGAGGGGGGTGAGCGAGACGTTTCAGCTCGTTACCCGTATCAAGCTGGAGAAGCTGCTGGTGCGGTGGAAGCGGAAGTTGACTCGCTGCAGCGCCTGCTGTATGTTGGGGCGCAGCACGACGGGCGCCAGCACGGCGCGCCTCAGGCTCTGCACTGCGTTGTTAGAAAAAGATGATGCTTCATTCGGCTCTATTAGACAGTTCAATTTTGCAAGTTTATGCATGTTCTTGTAAATAACGCTTCATTTTGAATGTTTTTTGTGCCTAAATATTATTTAGAATTTAATGGCTGTTGTAGACATAATGTTGTTGTTGAAGTTGTCAAGAATTATTTTGCATCATAGTTCTTAAATATTCCTATTATATTGTTTTATTTAATGTTATATCCACATCACCGACCTCTATAATACTGTAATTGAAGTAGTCAATAAAATATCTGTGTTTTTAAAGTAATAAAAGTACAGACCTACTTATAAATACTTGTTTTTATTTACTCTTAGCAAAACTTCAGTTAAAAATAATTATAAATCAAATTAAATGTAGTAGTTACATACCATGTCATGAAAAAAAACAAATTATATTATTACATTATTTATCGCCACTCTATTCAATATATTTGGTCCTTCGAGCTGAATTGTAACAAGTGCTTCAGATTAATTTGAACAAGATCTACGCAAAATAGAACATGAATGTGTTGATATGTATGATATCTTTATAGAGTTCAGTTTTATGAGTAAAATATTGTGTTGAACTCACCAGTTTAGATACTAATTCGAACGATGAAATGACTTACTATTGTTCTTATCTCTATTAATAAATTCATAAAAGCAACTTAATTTTACAATAAAGCCCATAGTCTTATCTATCGAAATGAATGCGGAATTTATAATACCGGTATTGGGTATTAACATCCTATCAATAGTTTAAAAACAACCATGTTATTTGTGAACGCTTCTTATCGTATTTGATTACTGACGTTCACTGACGTTTACAAAAATCATTACTGTCAAAACTGTCATGAAATGACAGTTGACCAGGGTCAATCAAACAACGTTGATTTTAGATTTCTCATCGGTGTTCGCCTGTTCGGTGTGTTTTTTCCCCACGTGAAGATTGAGTTAAGTTGTGAAATCTGTTGTAAACACCAATAGTAAACACATCAACGACCAGTGCACTAAAAGGACATTAATTATGGCGGTTCGTGTCCAATTCGAAAATAATAACGAAGTAGGGGTGTTCAGTAAACTCACAAACTCGTACTGCCTCGTAGCCATCGGCGGGTCCGAAAACTTCTACAGCGTGTTCGAGGCCGAGCTGGCCGAGTCCGTGCCGGTGGTGCACGTGAGCATCGCGGGCTGCCGCATCATCGGCCGCATGACCGTCGCCAACAAGAACGGGCTGCTCGTGCCCTCCTCCACCTCGGACACGGAGCTGCAGCACATCCGCAACAGCCTGCCCGACAACGTGAAGGTGCGGCGGGTGGAGGAGCGGCTCAGCGCGCTCGGCAACGTGATCGCGTGCAACGACTACGTCGCGCTCGTGCACCCCGACCTGGACCGCGACACGGAGGAGATCCTGGCCGACACGCTCAACGTGGAGGTGTTCCGGCAGACGGTGGCCGGCAACGTGCTGGTGGGCTCGTACACGGCGCTCAGCAACCGTGGCGGGCTGGTGCACCCCAAGACGCCCATCCAGGACCAGGACGAGCTGTCGTCGCTGCTGCAGGTGCCGCTGGTGGCGGGCACCGTGAACCGCGGCAGCGACGTGGTGGCCGCCGGCATGGTCGTCAACGACTGGATCGCGTTCTGCGGGTTGGACACCACCTCCACCGAGATCTCAGTCATCGAGAGTGTATTCAAGCTGAACGATGCCAAGCCGACCGCCATCACATCGACGATGCGGGCATCCCTCATCGACAGCATGTCATAAGTGAGGCTGTATTCAGTCTGTAAGCTACGTTAATTATATTACATTCTACATGTGATATTGTTTTGTAAGTTTTATCTCGGTACAAGCTGAATTTTACATTGATAAAAAGAAAGCAACTGACATATTCATATATATAGGTAAATAAATCTTACTTTGTACAATTTTTTTTATTAGAGGATTTACTGTGTGGATGTTTGGATAAATTTCTTTCATTCAAGTATACTTCATTCTATCACTACCTTTTTCTCACTTGTGTAAATTGTAGTGATATTGGGTTTTGAAACTGTTCAAAGTGTACACCTTGCACCCTTGCCAATACTAGCAACATCCAGTTTTGTAGTATGTAGCCCTGAACATGATTAAAACTGGGCCACTGCTATGCTGCATGTTGTGGACTGCAGCTGCATCAGGTGGTGGCAGGAGGATGTAGGGCATGAAGAAACAGAGAAAATAAAGGTTTTTTTATGAAGCTACTGTTAGACAATAGAGATGTCTAATCATTTTCAAATACCTGCATAATTTGAATTTCATTCACTTTACTGACATAATCACTATAATTGTGTATAATAGTTATTACTATTTGTTACCTACAATAAATATTTTAATAATATTTATTTATGTAATCTTTATTGACCATATCATTAAATATTATAGAAACAATTGGTGAGCTTACTAACTGTGATCTCTACTAGTACTTACAAACCATAAGGTGATACAAGCTATACAAATGCCCACAATGTGGTGTCCTAGATAATTATAATGTAGATAGAATATTATTGCACAGTATTTTTCAAGTGTTCAGAAATGACTCATTTCAAACTATAATTCTGTAGATACATTATATGTTTTCACTCTGAGGAAGTAATATGCACCTATATTATTAAGATTTTTTAAAAGAATTAATTTAACGCAGTGTTTGTTTATGTCGAAACTTGCAAACTGAACTAGAGATACTTCCTCTTACCTTTCTAACTTAATTCACAAATAATTTCTAATAATAATGCATCTTCTTAACAAGTGTGATCTGATATCACATTCAAGGTTGGTTGCTGACACGGGAACTTCTCAGATGAATTACCTATCAGTAGCATCCCCCTTGCATTCTATTAGTTGTAATATTGTTGTTATTTGACAAGCAGCTAATTGGGCAACTGCCCATGCTGTAACAGTCACAATGAAGCCACAAGGCTCCAGGGGGAGTGAGGACTAAAGGGATGCAGTTGTGAGTAAAAGTAAAAGCAGCAGAATACTTAATAATACAATTTATTATAAACATTTATTATTATTGCTCAAACAACCCATCCTATCTACATTGCCACATGTGTTCCTCTGGAAGTACAATCATCACCGACAACAACTAAAGCATAGGAACTAAATTACAAAACTTTAATACAAGGACCGGGAGCACCGCTCGCGACACCGCGCGGTTACACAATGACAAGCGGTGGAGCTTCTACACTACTGTCCATATTGCACAACTTGGCAAAAACATTGACATCACTACTTATAAACAAACATTTATCTTTTAAATGTATGTGTTGAATCACACAACTCATATCAAATATGCAACTGTTCATGATTTCAATTTGTTCCTAATTGGTTACTGCGTCAGTCCTTGGTGCTCACCAGGCCTACAGAATACTACTGCGTAAGACGTCTTTACAAAACTGATAATTAATTAGTAGAGCACAGCCTTGCCAATGAATTTATTAGGTATACCTACATATACATATAAGAATAAGAATATCTACCTGTAAGAATACTAGCGATTACTGTAATATTATTATAGTCCTTCGAGCTGCGCTTGTGA
Source organism: Panoquina ocola ocola (assembly GCA_018249155.1). Lineage (NCBI taxonomy): Eukaryota > Metazoa > Arthropoda > Insecta > Lepidoptera > Hesperiidae > Panoquina > Panoquina ocola. Next base: position 2,387 of record DWKA01001918.1, on the reverse strand, counting down.
CTTTGCGTTACAATCGTAAATCTAACGATAATTTTATAAACTTGATGATTCACAGGCACATTAAATAATAGATTAGACAAAACAGCTAATTTATTCACAAAATACACAACATTAATAATCTACTTATAATATTGAAATGCAAAAACATGTGCAACTGTATCGAGCGGCGTTTGACGTCAAATGGTAATAACAAATCGATCGGCTACTGCCGGCCGTTGGTTCTCGAATAACACGAATTAATTCAGTCCCTAAATAAAAAGACGCAACTATGTACAAAACACTACTTGACTAAATATTTTCATAAAATTTGTGTTAAATGCTTCACAACGAGTAAGTACAGACGCCCGAGTATGTATTTTCCTAACTCGATTGACGTAAAGTATACTTCAAATACGGGAAAATTTTGTTTCCCTCTAGTGCCGCCAGGCAGCGTTGCTTCAATCCCATATAAATGTTAGTTTACGGTACCTCGATCGAGTAATTAAAAAATCGCTCTAGGCCCACTGTTACCGTAGCATACCGCCGACTGTACACATTACAACACTAAATAAATGTAAACCAGGTACACCCACACGTCCGGGAGCGAGCTGCGGCACTCAGTCTTTATCAACCCTTGCCTCGTACAAGTGGAGTCAACTATCATTAAAAAAATCGTGTAAACAATAAAAAAATGTGCGTGTATCTCTGTACGCGACATAGTAATGCTTGTAATGTATTTAAAACGAAGTGTAAGGAGTTATGAAAGCTTGTACATAACTGGAACAGCTGACAAGGTTGCAGTACTTGTGTCCCGCTCCTGAGACCGTTCCTAGCTGCATCTTGCACCTTGTGAGGGCGCTGTGGTGCACTACGCTGCTTCACTTTATTAAAGAACCTTAATAACAATTCAACAGAGTCTCGCATTCAGTACCCTTTGACTGCAGACCCAATTTACCTTCTGTATGAGGTAAAGAAATTAAGAGTGGTACCATAAGTAAGGCGAGGCACACGTGGCAGCACTAAGTTAAGAATCCGCAGATATGGTACAAAACATTTTTGTTTACCACAGCGCAGCAAAAATACGATTAGACCGTCAATGGCACATTAAAAACCTTACAACATAGTCACTTGATGATTTACTTACATTAAGTACGTTGGGAATTTTGGGGAGAATGCGAACACCCGAGTATAATATTACGTACACGTCCGACGAGCGCCGGCCGGCGCCCGCGGTAAATGCAAAGTGCGAACCGTGAAAAACTACAAGATCACAGAGTAGGTAATGTTAATTAGAAAATAGAGAGTTCGTAAGTAAGGGATCACATCCACTGAGATGATTTCAATAAACTATCTAGCACCTAATGATATCATGATGAACCGCCGGAGCGGGGTCGAGCCCAGTACCACACATGACGCTTCGTAAAATATGATAATTGATAACATTTGATAGTCCACTGACTGTCCATGACATCGACAACATTTCGCTATCGAACTCCTAACGTCGACAACATCGAAGAATCCGGATGATCACAGTATAGTCGAACCTAGAGAGGTTTCCTGAGCACACACTAATACTGAACAATTACGGCCCCTCCGTGGACAAGTTGGCGCGAACGACAAGCGAATAATTACACGACGACCGGCGCCGGGCCCACGCGCGGAGCAATTTGAAATCGCTCGAACGACCACATCATCGAATCAATTTATTAAAATTCCATTTCCCCGAACTCACTATGCCCTCGGCAAGCTAAAATGGTGTGCGTGTAAAGAATTCATATTAGACATGAAGACGAGCGGCACAACGACGACACTTTAGTGGATAGAGGTGATGAAAAATTTAAAGAAGTTCGTACACAGCCTAAATTCGTTCCATATCAACGCCGTAGCGCTGCCATCGATCCAGTTTACGGGAGCTTCGTCATTCCTGAAGTAGGTTGGTTCATCAGCCGCATCATATCGGCAGTGGCGGGTGTTCAGAAGTGCGTGGTGAGCGGCGGCGCGGGCTCGGCGGCGCGCTCGTAGAACAGCAGGTAGGCGGCGCAGCGCAGCACCTCCTGCAGCGACACCTCGTGCACCAGCGTGTCCGACGTGTACCACCACCTGCAACGTGTGCGACATGCCGTGACTCCGTTCAGCCTGTTTCGCAAACATATTTGCATGACCGAATGATCATGTAGAGTTGTTTACATCGTCGCCAAAGCGTGTGAAGCAAGTATCTAGAATTCTGTACTACCATTCGTTTAGGCATTTCATTATGAAACTCTTCCTCAAAATGGCATCAAAGAAAAAGAAAATATTACAAAACGACGGACTTCGCCGAGTACAGTCAGTATCAAATAGTTGGTGACATTGAAACTGCTCACATTGTTAGATACAAGCAAAGTGCTCAGAAATATCGGCACAGTCAA
>DWKA01001917.1:0-11486 GCA_018249155.1 Panoquina ocola ocola | reverse complement strand
GCGAGGCAGCGGAGCGGAGAAACGGATAAATATTAACCAATAGGATTGCACAAATTGAGCGGAGATTTTGTTGATGTCGATCCTATTGTTTAATATTTATCCGTTTCTCCGCTCCGCTGCCTCGCTCCGCTCCGGTGGACAGGCACCCTTAGGGTTGGCTTCAGTCGGAAGAACTCCTCAATAAACAGAAAAGTTACAATTTTATAAGTATAGAAACGTGTCTTTTAAACTGTGTATAGTCATTGGCAAGTATTTTGGAAAGACGTAGAAAGAGACAGCTAAATGCGCAGAAGCAGTTTTGTTAGATTTTATGTATGTGTTTTTAGAAAAAACGACTTTTGCGCATCTGTCATTCTCTACGACTTTCCAAGTTATTTGCACTGACTAAATAAATTTATTACATTTTATTTTACACTGACGTTTAGTATATTAACAAATTGCGTAAGTATATAATTATACAAACCTATAATTTCATCTATTATTGTATTATAAATTGTTTTTGTATATTAAGGCAACTCTTCTGTTTCCGGGAATTAAAAGGGTCTCCATTATTTGAAAAATTAATTAATTCCTCGCCGTGAATAGGCGCAGTTCGTAATTGGACCGGAACCACTGATCCATATTAAAATTTTCAATTTATGTTTAATTGTGATCGAATTGGTGGTCAAATATTATGGTTATGGGTGATGATAAATAGTATTTGAACACGAGTTATGCACATACAATATTATATTGATCTGTATAATCCATTTTGAATCGAGGGGATACGTCTAGGTACAACTATGATACTCCGGTTGCGTTCCTTTGGAGATCCCGGAGTCCTCTACATAGCGCTGAGGAAGGCCACCGGGGTGGGTTTTAGTGCGGTAAAAATCCCACATAACCCCGTGTCGCCCCCACGACACTGGGTACCTTTTGAAGGTTTCCCCCCCGATAACAAAAAAAAAGGTACAACTATGATAACATTTAGTGATATAATATTTTATATTACTCGTCGACTCCGTAACCCAAATGATCTACACTGTTACGAAGCAAAAGGTCCCGGGTACAGTTCCTGGCCGAGGCAAATATTTCAGCTTTTTCTAAACGAGTATAACTTACGTATAATTTCTTGTATACTGTTAGCAAGGATTCATTATTTCTGCATTTTACGTTTCCATACGTAAGCCTCCAACATGGGTTCCCGAAAGAATGTTGGGGGAAAAAACCTACGTATAATTTCTGTAATGATGAAAGTGTATTTAGTTGTCATTATCGTAATAAATAAATGTATAGTTTATCAATATATAGATAATCAGGGAACAATATTCATGTGTCGCTGAGATCATCAGTCTTAGTCAGTCATATGTCTAAGTTTTTGCCGTCACCAGAGATATATCAAGTAAATCGCCCGTATTGCTAATTCGCTTCGTACTACTTAGACAGGTTTCTCTCCGTTTATCCTTGCATGTAAGACACATCTCTCTCCGTTATACATACCCTTTATGTAATCTCGATTACAATTAATCGATTACAGTTAATTTTAGTATTCTACAATAATGTTAAAACTATTATACTATAATGTTAAGTTATTTTTGGCTTTGCATTACACCTCTTACTTAAGTGAAAAGCTGGCCCATAACAAAATAGTTAAGATTTCATTTATATTTATAATTTAAAACGCAACGTGCGTCTCTGTAGTATCTAGGATTATTAAGGAATCGATCATAATAAAATTAGTGGGACATTGTCGTCAAGTTGTTATGTTAGTCATAATTATGTAGGTAGGTAGGTACCAAATATTATGCATGTTAAAATAAGTACTTTTACATGCATTCAATTAATGCAAGTGGGTTAAAGTGTGTAATTAATGTAATAATGTCACGAGGTCCAGTGAAACCGTTAATGATAATGACTAATGTATTGTGACTTTCTTATCGTTCTTAAACATCGGATCTGCTATAATTCCATCGCACACATTACGATTGAATTACACAATGCACCACGCGTTACGTTCGGAATGTATAACAATAGCATCGGTCGCCATATCGCGCAAAATAACAACGATCAACACTTGCGCAGTCACTGAACTTGGGCAAAACAATGCTCACGCGCGGTTTAATCATTTCCCCTTCCGCCTAATAATGCCCAACGTACTTTGTAACCAGTGTAAGTAATATAAATACGCTCACTCATAACTTGTTTCTTTTGTTTCAGGCACTGTCGCTAAAACGAGAAATCGCCGATCCCTAGAAGCACCGCATTCTAAGACTGAAAACACACTGCCGTCTTCCAGAATATCTCCTAAAATCACCAATAGTTTAACAAACGGTCTTAAACCTAGTCCAGATAAGCCTTTTTCTTCAACTTCATCTACGAAAACCAACGAAAAACGTCGAAGCTTAGATTCTAGCTCTAAACCTAGTTGCATTCCTCTTTCCAAAAAGAGCCCTGAAAAATCTGCTCGCTCATCTTCATCGCCCGTTAAGCAGGACTTAACGAAAGACAACACTTGCAAGTTAGACAATTCTTCGAAATTGAAACTGGATTCATCTAAAAGTAGACTCACAAGAAAAAGCCCTGAAAAAGCAAAGAGTGATAGTGAAAATAATCGTAATGATAGAAAACATCGAGCTCAAAAGGATAGTGAAAGTCTTAACGAAAAATATCATTATTTAAAGAAAAGACTGACTAGTTTAGATAGTTCTCCAAGAGATACGTATGATGATAAAAATCCTACACGTAAAATTATATTGAGTGATAATATACATGCCAATTCTAAACTAGATTCTAATTCCGGTGTTCTTGAAAATTCTAAAGAAACTGCAATAATGTCTACTCTACATGAAATAGCAAGACCTCACGGAAGTTCTAGACTTTCACAAGAAATGGATAGCTTAGCTGCTTTAACGAAACAAACGTTAGATAGGGTTAATAAATTGTCAAGTAACTTAAATAGTAATAAGTTAAATTTAAATTCTCCAGAACCCCGTTTTGATTCATTTTTTGCTTCGACATCAGAACAAAAAAATAATAATCACACCTATAATTATGGCCTCCTGAATGATAAACACATTACGAATAGAGGAGTTACAGAAAGATTAAAAGATATTGATACAGCAGCTCAGAGACTGATCGACTTTGAAAAGCAAAGTGCAATGTTTTCTGATCTCAATAATGATGCGTCTAGTCAAAATCGTCGTATTGATAATTCGTCGACGTCTTTTAACACGCCTGTTTCAATCTTAAAAAGAAAATCAATTCATGAAGATAATGTTATATCTAACACTCCAAATCACGCTATTGCTTCTCCACCAGTGACATTTTCTCCTAACGTTGTTGAACCTAGAAATTGTCGTTCTGAAAATAGACAACGTCAAGGAATACTGAAAAAACGTCGTAGTCTCGATGAGTCACAAGTCGCTAGAAGAAGGTCTTGTAGTCCTGAAGTTTCATTCGCTGAAGATGGCTCAGGTGACATAAATAAACCCATTTTGAAAAATCGAAGATCGTCATTAGAAGATGTGGTCAGAAATAGGTCTCCAGAAGGACATATTCAAGGTATCCTTAAAAGAAAAATGAGTCGAGAAGAAGACCACAATCATGATGATTTATCCCATGGTTCACCTGAACCACATGGAATATTAAAACGTAAATCAAACTCTAGTTCCAGTAGTAGTACTACATCATCCCATGTGTCAATTGCTCAAGCTGTGTTATTGGCAGCTGCAGGTGGTGCTGAGATAGTTGAAGACGACAAAGAAATGGTAAGACCTATTTTAAAAAAGAAAAGTTTTTCTGAAGAAAGACCGTGCCCCGATATTATGCAATCAGAAACACCGAAACCCATTCTAAAGAAAAAATCTACAGAGCATGATGATCACGACTTTGACCTACCTAAAAAACCAATTCTTAAATCATCTAAAAAACTGTCCGGTGATGAAGGACATGCTTCTAGTTTCGATTTGAGCGAAGACGACAGAAGCTCACGAAGACCTTCTCTCCTAAGATCTCGGACATCAGACCACTCTGGTTCTGAATGCGAAGCGACGGTGAAACCTATTTTAAAGCAGAGAGGTTCCAGTCTCACTAGGGAACGTAGCCAATCCCCGCGCCCCCGTCTTTCATTCTGCGCGGATAACGATGCGAACATTAGTGTGACGAATTTCAGTAGCGACGCGAACGACCTGTTGGCGGCTGGACCGCGACGTATTTTGAATCTCGCGACTGATTCTGAGGAAAGTTTTCCTAGTGCTGTGATCCGTCGTAGAAACCTTCGGCCAAAGGCAAATCCTCGGTCGATGAGCCTAGCGTGTGACGTTAATGATGAATTACTTTCCATATTAAATAATCGTAGAATTAAAGTGGATGAAAACTGTGAAAACGGACATCGGGAAAATTGGGATCCAGATCGAATTGTTAATGGTGGTGAACCTAAGACATTTCCATCTATTGCTTCGAGAATAAAGAGTATGGAACAAGCTTTAACTAAGGAGAATTTTTTAAAAGATCAGTCTTCTACATCGAGATCCAAAGATCGCGACAAGGAACGCTATAAAACTCAACCAGTCACTATAGATGAGATGAGATCAATAACATCCAGGTAAGATGTGATTTTTTTATTGAAAGTACTAATTCGACCTTTCAAATGATGTCGTATTAAAATTAGATGCACGTACACTGTTCGTATCAACGGTATTGAGCTCATTTATAATTTCCGAAATAGATTGCTTTATTTCCTGATTTGAATTTGATACCGAATGAAAATAATTTAAAGTCTATATACCGTTCTTTCAAGTTGTTATTTGAATATGATCGTATCGTAATGTAGTTTCAATCTCTTTATGTTTTTAATGTGCAAAGGTGATTGTGCTTTGTACCGGCTGAAGTTGGACGTTCGAAACCAAATCTTGGCTTGGCGCCATTATTTTGACGGTCTATCGCGTGGCGTAGGAGCGACTAAATGTTTTGTATGTGTTGTTCTTGCTGTACGTGTTTACTCATTACCATAGATTCACATTCTGTTGATTGTTCTTCCTACTAAAACATATTTTAAACATTAGGGTTAGATATTACTGAAAAATCCATGATTTCTATAAAATATCCAATTGGTAGTAAAATGAAATGCATTTTGCCTATGATCTAATGTAAACGAATCGTAGTTATGTATTTGATTAGTGTATGACTCATACTAGGTATCCAGCCAGAGTTGAATATGTTGCCAGAATCCCGTCAGAAGCACAATGATTATCACTGAAGTATTGTTATTACTGAATGATCAAAAATAGGTATGTCCGATATGACATATATGCGGTTTTTAAAGCACCATATTCTTGCCTTATATTAACTGCTAATTCGCATACAGTTGCAGTCTGACATCAGTGTTTGAGCATTCGTTTACTGGAGTCATGTTCAGTATACAATAGCGTAAGCATTAATTTTGGACGTCGTTCTAGTTGCATGTGTTTTCAAAGCATTGTGTCGTAAAAATGTATCGTCACATTTTCGAGTGGCCTCTTTATGACTTGTAAGTAGAAAGTAACAAAAGATTTTCCTTATTATAGTCGCTCATGTTTTTTTAAATGGAATGTTCTTTTCGCTTCCTATTCTTAATAAATAAATGGCTTTAAATAAGAAAAAAGGTTAGGTAGTGCTATTTAGATAATGTTTAGCATAGAATAAGGTCCAGAATACCGCAATTTTTCCAGAGATAACATTCACAATATGGCGTCGTTTATATTATTCATAGGTCTCATTTCAAGGAGTAAGCGTATTTCTCTTTATTTCTTTTGCAAAGTAATAGTAAAATGTTAACCATTTGCATTTCGTTGTATTATGTTAAATTTGTTTAATTGTGACTATTATTACTGTGCGAGTAAAAACTGACCTTGAAGTGAGAACCCTACATTATACTATAACGCTTGGGTACTTGTGTTAAGAGTTTGATCTCTTAGGTGCATTGAAGCTAAAACATGCAACAAGTTGCACACACTCTAAATATAGAGTTGTACCTACCGATATTAATAAGTGCAGCATGCACTATGGCATCTTTGTCTCATCTGGTTGTATTGTTGGCAACTAAATAAGTTAATATACGTTGATAGTACAAAGATGCAAAATTCTAAATAGTTCCTTTTCATGACTGGTTACATTATCTCTTGAGCGATTGACATCGATTCTGTTAGAAGTACTGCTAGACAAAACGGCAAGTTGATGACGGAAATAAGCGCTCCAGTCGTTACTGGGTCAAGCACTATTTCTGGCTCTGTTGTGCTTCACAGCACGCATCCAATGTTTTATGACCGGTCCATCTGATGCGTCCGTACTCTACGTGCCCTTAATGGCTTGGTCTTATTTCTGCTGCCTATAATATTGTTAACGTTTATCGTTAGAGAATAATTTCGTTCTTACTAGAACTTTAAACTTACCATTTGTACTGTAGATATGTAATTCATATATTTAATTATGCTCTGATGTTACTAATTATAAATCACACCAAATACATTAACTGTATGTAAATAGCCGACATGTAAGTAGATTACATGATGGTAAATAATCATCTTTGTTGATTGACATGACACATGAACATTTCAATCCATTACCATAAAACCCTGTAACTGCATGATCAATGTCGGTCAAAAAGCCAGCGGACATTTATATTTAGATTATATTGAAGACACTGTCAAACTTCCCTAAATCGATAGATCGACGCCGGTCCAGATCACTAGCACTATAATTCATCGAAATTTATGAAGGTGAACTAAACGTGCAAGCGTCTCTTTCTTACAAACGGCTGTGCTCTACATAATCGCGTTTCTTTTCTCATTTCGCAGTTTGGAGCCGGGCCAAGCAAGTTTCCAAGCGTTCGGGGCAGCGGGCTGTAGTTTTCCGAGCCGTCCCGTCGAGTCCGGTGCTGCTCTGTCGCCCAGGGCCCCTTACGACGCGGAACCGGAGAGAGACCCGTTCGTGGACTTGAACTCTCCACCCTTCGGAGACAGTCCCTTCGGCCCAAACGGACTACTAGTCAACGGCCTCTCAGACAGCAGTCCCAGTGCAAAGGAAGACAGCATCGGTGAGGCTACATTCCTCGATTTTGAAAACATCGCAAAGAATTCTGAAAGAAAACAGTCTACTTTAGATGAAATAGAACAAGAAGTGAACAAGGTCAGAGTGGCTCTCGATGAAGACAGTCGCGCTTTGGAAGAAGACGAGAGGCATCAGGCTGATGGTGACAATTGGAGTTTAAATGTGTCCTGTGATAGCGGAGTGTACAACCGTGCATCGTCCCGTGATTCCGGTCCGCACTCTGGTTAGTATTTCACTGAAAGTGTTGTGTTAGTCACGATCGATTATCTCCAAATGGCTAGTTTCAACAGATATTTTTATCGCGGTCGATGGCACGCTGACTCCTACTGTATATATCACGTAAACAAACTTATTTACTTATTTGGTGCAATCTGAATCGACTATAAACAATGTTGTTGAGAAAACAGGCGGTAGGAATCGGGGCTGTTCGGGTTGCATTAACTTGCGCTTTGTTTATGTTGTGTTTGGTATATTTAGATTTGTGAATGCGTCGCTACTCATATTAGGACGGTTTTGAAAATAAACTTGTACAACCTTGCCGACATCTTTCTGTCCTTTTATTTAGGTCAATGTAATTCATGTATTCATTGTCAACACGTGGTTTCAATTGCAACTGGTACGATATCGCGTCATTCGTGGCTTTTTTTTGTTATAATCCGGCGGCATTGGATACGCGGTGCGCGGTGTGTTAAAATTGTAGTTTTGTTCAAGTTTCCAACTCAGTGCGGTAATGCCGGTAATTTTTGTACACGCAATATTTGTCGGGGCGTCTATTTCGGTTCGTGCTCTGGACTAATAACGTTTTTTATCGATTTCCAGGGGAGGAGTTGGGTTTGATCGAAAGCCAGGAGATAAGAGAGAATCACGCGACAAATACCAGCAACAACGATTGGTCGACGTCATCGATTGAGCGTGGTCTCCTCGCGATGGATAGGGAGAGGAAGTCGACGGAGACGGAAGCTCTGCAGAGCCCGGACAGTAGGGAGAGTGACGATGAGGGCAACGAGAACAGTGGCTTTGCGCTGGGCTTGGTGAAGAGCAACAGCGTCGTAGCCCGAGCCAGCATGTGGCAACAGCTGCAACAACAGGCTAAAGGTACGATAGTGTTGCGTGATGATACATACCTACTAAAGTTGTTACAGTTAGTTCAATAATAATATGCTTTTGTGGGATAATAAGTTCGTGTAATAAAAATAAGAGCAAAAAATTGCAGTGAAAATTATGTTGCAATACTTTTCGATAATGTTATAGTAATAGTTTTGAGTTGAATAATAAGACCTACTTCGAAATAAGTAATTTTAATCATATGTAACTTTTTAACAAACACTTTAAATGGAAGTGAGGTAAAAATGATTATGAAACTCGAATAAAACTGCTTAAAAATGCTATAATTTTACTAAAATTTGTTTCTGAAAATATAAAAATACATTCTAAAATAATACGTCCTTAAGGTATAGCTGTTATTTATATTTGAATTTAATACATACATAGCATATTATTTATGAGTTTTCCAATACCCAAACTAACCACCAAATTTACCCCTTCAGGGGTTGAATTTTAAAACATTTCAAAGGCTGTTCCCATCCTCGCTACGTAGTGTTAGCATCTCGTATTTTAGGTTGTGCGTTGTCTGTCTAATCTAACATCTATCATATTTACTAAGCATAATTTTCGTTTCTCATTTCCAGGCACACCGAAACCGCTAATACGTCACAGTCGCTCAAAGATAAAGGAGGGGCCGTCAGTGACGGAGCGGTTCAAAACTCAACCCGTCAACGTTGATGCTGTCAACGAGGCGGCCAAGCAGGGATTCTCTCTCGCTCAGTCCAAAAGCACCGCCAACGTGCTAGACAGAGATGAGGATGGTAAGACTGACATTGCAAATTAATAGGCTTTCTTTTTCGAGAGGAACTAGGAGAATATTTTATTAGGTTTGATTCATCAACTGATATTGCAATGAATTTTGTAGTGTTCGTAATTGTAACGTTTTGTGCTAGTCCAAGATACATACACATTTCCCGGGTTGCTTAATCATGAGGAATTTCCTTAGGGAATCCCTAAAAATTTGTGCCACATATAAATTTTATGGCATGCCTTCATTAGACATTATTTCTTTTAAACAACAGGGAACATTAGTTCAGGAGTTTCATTAATTAGATTTGTCAATTTGTGTAGCACAAATAATTAGTATAGGATGATTATTTATAGCTCAAGAGGTTATTTAATTAAACTATTTCTTTTTGTCTTAATCATTTTTCCAATAGATCTTGTTTAAACTTCAAGATAACAACGGAACTGAAAGGCATGTAAATTGCATTAAGTACGACGAATCCGGCTTCCTGTCTATTGATTGTCAGCTTTTTGTTTCTTTTTTGCATGTCCTCGACCTACTCTACTATTTATGTCCGGGGCTCTATCGTAAACACACTGCACAATGTAATGTATATATGCACGCGCACGGTGGCAGCTAAGTTAGACGAAGACGATCCAGCGAAGATGTCCCTTTCGGAGAAGATGAAGATGTTCAACTCCAAGTTGACGCACAAACCTCCCGTGGCGGGCCTGCCGACTGGGAGGACGAGAGAGGAAAGGGTTCCTAGAGCGTCTCGCCTCAGAACGATGCCGGTACTAGCTAGCCAAGTTCAAGAGGCAATGGAACAGAACGAAAGGCTAACGAAATCTCTAACACACGAAGAGGTGCCACGAAATCCAGACTTCCAACTCAAAATGGAACTGTTCCGTTCGGCGAGCGCGAAAAATACATCGCTAGAGTACCTTATGCGGCAGAACGCGAAGTTTAGGAGCTTAGGTCTGATTCTGTTCATTATTTTGAGTTTGGTTTTGTCGAGTTTTTTTTTTATTGCTTGGTCGTCCCGCTTATGGGTGTTCAGCACTAATAACATGACCCCTAGCGCCGTATTCCCGAGGTGAGTATCGGTGTCTCCTTTGCATGGTCTCTCAATGCATGGTGTACTAATATACGATCTTCTACTGTTTGGTAACTTTCCACAACTATGTATAACCACTTAGAGATTACTGAAATTCTTGTGTATATTTATTGAAATATTTATATTATTGTTAGGAGCTACTAATTTTCTAGAACTTTAAAATGATAACTATAAATACGTATTAATCTGAAAGTAATAATTGTATAGCAATTATTATTATAGAGTGCGAGCTTGTGGTTGCCAGACCTTCGTCATTTTATAAAATGACGAAGGTCTATGGGCCGCGGTCTCTTGGGTTATTAGAACTAGACTTGACTAAAGGATAATAGGGAGTGACCTTTTTCTAAATAAGTATGTTACTTTTATTATCCAAGCCTGTTACATATTCAGCCGTAGACTAGACGATAATAGGAAGTGACCTTTTTCCTTATTATAAGTATTTCGATATATTTATGCTATTTTTATCCTTCCGAGCTGTCGCATATTTAATTTGTTTCAAAGTGTTATATATTTTTCTCTATCCAATATTTCATAAACTCAAAAAGTATTAGAACTTTAATGGATATTCAAAAATATTTCAAAGTAATTCGCCAAACAAATTGATTGTTTATTATATCGAATGAGTTAAAACGATTCGATAAATCAACTCCTTTGTGAGTTCCACTACGTTTTAATGTTGAGTAATGTTTATTTTTAACGTTTAGATCAGTAGGTAACACTGACCGTTTACTCATAACGTGACTAGTTTCTCAAGAGTCATTCTTAGAACGTAACATTTTACGCCTCGTAACTTCATAAAATGTTATTTATTAATTTTCGTTAGAACTCGTATCTTCTGAATTATATAGGGGCCTGATAATACAATGTGACTATTAAATAATGTATTCACACGTTGTTTGATGTAAATAATATCCTTACTAATATTTTTTGTAATTTATGTGTATTTCAATTTTCTAGTGTGTATATTTTACCTGAAAACGTATACTGTTATTTGTTTGATTCTGTACGTACAATAAATACTTGATTTTTGGAACCTACTTTTCGATTCCTAATATTTCGATTCTAAGTATTTTTCAGAATTTCATATTAGCTACTGTACTACATTGTTTTGGGTTTCTATTTTTGGGAAAATCATGTCTCTCCCTTAAGTGTCATTATGTTATATTATCAACCTTAACTCGATTTATTATATTTTTTTCCAACTCAATTTACAAACACGTTATAAATGAGAGTAACACGATATTAATCGAATATTAAATATTAAAACGCAAGGAAAACGTTCAAAAAAACAAATGAAAGCGGATTTATCAGTTTGTATATATAAAATAGGACTGTTTCTTCCTCACAAACTGTTTTTAACACGTTTTCGAACTTTGTGTTTGATTTTTATATAAGCTACATAGTTTGTACTGTAATCTTAGAAACTATAACAATGGTTTTGATTGTCACTAAACTAATGTTAGTAGTGTAAAT
>DWKA01001916.1:0-11488 GCA_018249155.1 Panoquina ocola ocola | reverse complement strand
TTGTCCTGAGCGGGAATCGAACCCGCGACTCTTGGCGTTCAAGGTAGGGTCACTACCAATTGCGCCATCGAGCCAGGTATAATGTTACACTTTCAGTTCTTTTGAATAGATGAAGATCACAGCTTAAATATTATAAATCGTGTAAAATGTTGTTGTTTATTGAATTGAAAGTGTTGATTCCACTGCATTAATAGCACCCGAGTTGACTAAAGTGTTTTAGTTAACAAAACATTATTTTCTGACATCATACTTATTATAGTAGATAATTATGTGAAAGCCTAGAAAGAACTACAAATGTTCAAAAAAACTGACTGTTCATCCGTCTGTTATAATAATATATTCTCGTAACGCTACAAAGTAAGTATAATTATTAATAGGTGTTTTTCAAGTATACTTTCCGAACGGTTCGTGTGCAACTAAATATATATAAATTTAACTGTAAGTAGGTACTTATGATTACGGTTAATTGCGCTTATCGTAAACGTGGTTAGCTATAATAAAGGAAGTTACGCCTAATATTTTATGCGTTAAATAGATTTTTGTTCGTGAATATAATCGCATTACTCAACGTTAAATGGGCCTTTACATTCATAGCCGATGCTTGTATCCGATTTTTAAGTATTCCGGTTAGAAATTTACATTGAAAAAATATGGGGTTAAGTTCGGATTACTACGCGTATTTCAATATTATTTATTTTAATATTCAATAATATCCCGAATTTTTTCTCAAAAGTCTGGAAAACCTATTTAATATTAATACCTACTTACAATGATACCGCAATGAACAAATCGTTGGTTCAATTTAAATTGAATTACGGTACGTATGTACCTAAACTGTGTTTACATAAAAAAAATTACCTAATTTTAGGTTACAATTTTGCAAACCTTTAGTTTTGCTTTTATTTAAAAATCATCAGATAATTGAAACAAAAGGATACTACAAATAGTATTATTATTACCGGTCACCCACCGTGGCGCGTCCGTGGCAATATTATCGACAACATAGAAACAAAAAAAAACTGTGTTCATAAACTGACATTTGATTCCATGATTTGAATTTACGCGTCCGACTGCGGGGTCAGCTTAGTATCTTTACCTTTTTCTTTTTCCTTACCAATCTTTTCTTTCCTTTTTTTTCCCGCCCGGTTCTTGAAGGCTTAAATTTCTGATGTGATCTCGGCGTCGCATGCCGAGCATATTTGATGTTATTTCGATGTTATTTTTTTACTCTGGCTCCGTATTATGTGATATTTTTTAGTCGAACGATTTGAAGATAAATTCGATGGTACGTGTCGTAATGTTGGCGATAGTGCTATTGATATCTGGGTGGGAACGGTGGGATATCTGGGTGGGATCGCGCAGTATTATGTATCCTAAGTGGACAACCATACAACTAACCCTGACTGACCTCATACGTAAGTAACCTCTGTATTCACAAATAGAACACTGAGGTCTCACAGTTCAATATTGAAAAGGATCGATCATTAGTATTTCCATTTACCTATGTATTTGTCAATGTTCAAGAAACTAGAGTGAGAGAGTGATACAAACAATCTATCCTCTCTTTCTATTTCATTGTGAGACCACATAGTATTGTTTGTGAATACGGTGGTAAATACTTATTATAAACTAGTGGGCAACAGACATTTAAGTGTGGTAACTTTACTAGTAAGTTAAATTACTACTGAGAGTGTATTTCCCGTGTTAAGAAGGAATATTTTGAAGAATAAAAGCAATGAAAAATGTCCTTAAAGTATGCAGCATAAGATATAGCGTAGAATGTTGCAGATTTTTCTAATATCACACGGAATGTATTGCGGGGAGACAGTTGGGACGGGCACCGTGGTACCTGTCGCGGAATTGTTCGGAAGACGCGTTTTCAAATCGTTGCCAATGACTGTTGGAATGCGTCCGGAAATGGGAGGGGAATTCGGATATTAGAAATGATAATATCCGTTACCGAATTGATATATAATAATCTCCCGTACATACTGTTTTAAGATTACAACTCTCTTTTACCTGTTTTTATGAATATTTAAGTGTTATTTTTGAAAACAACTCAGTTATTATTTGGTGGGGTCACGGTGGCGAATGGTGATTCCGAAAACTTTTTTGATCATCGAACATATGTCACAGACGTTTTGACATTTTCTGCATCTGATCATGACTCAGATTTATCTCTATTATTGCTCACCATTCTACAATCAGTATTAGAGTTGAGGATTCTTGTCTTGCATCCTTTGGTAGCCGACAGGATGAAATACTTGACCATTTAGACATTGGAGTTCAAGAACCTATTAAGATGCTATTACCCATTGACCTCCGTTAAGTACTCTTTGTTGCAAGGATTTTGCCCCAGTTCTTACACAGGATATTTATCCATGATTCTGGTGTAATGGGTTTAGAAGTTTTAAATTTCGAAGATGATGAGTATAGGTAGGACTTCCTTGCATCAAGAATCAAAATTATGATCTATCTAGGGCCTAAAGTTACCTTCATTTGGTTCAGCAAGTTTACTAACATCCAGACTTATGTTTTTTAAACATCTTGTTTCCATTCTGTACATCCTATATACTGGTATTCAGCGTATACTGCTAGATAATAGACAACATGAAGTCGCAACTTAGACACTGCAGCCAAGCTTAATTATATATTTTCAAACGGCATATCCGAAACACTTCCGCAAGCCTATAAAGTTCCGTTGCGAGTTCCGGAATCCGCAGTGTTCCTTATTCAATTGTGAGTTACAGTTGTCAGATGACATAGCGGTACCAGGGCAACATGGCCGAGGCGAGCATATCGCACGCGCGTCACGTCACGCGTCCAGCCGACCGGGCGCACAATGCCTGCGTTATTCGCCAACAATGCGTGAAATGCCCTGACAAACGATGACAGCCGCCCGGCCGGCCGCTCCGTCCACCTCCTGCGATTTATGATATCCTATTACGAGATTTAATGACACTAAACGTCACAGAGCACCGAAATACGGAAATAGGGAAGCGGTCGGAGTTTAGAGACTTCTGGAAAAAAAATACGTAGAGAATATTTGCTAGTGCCATTTTGTATTTGGACGCATGTTGTTTGGCCGTCTTTGCATCTGTAGCCTATAATTATTAAATTTATAATAGACTCCCATTTAGGCGTTTCCTTACGAAAAAACGGCGGCAGCGGAATTCCCGTCGTAAAACCAAAGCGCAGAAGTGGCGAGTACGGTTAGAAAAATTAGCATACTGTGTTGTGTAAACAGTCGACAATCTTCCCGTTGTCAGGCGGGTTCTCTAGCGCCCAAATATTTGCGGGCGTCTCATAAATTCAACGGCTCGTCCTACCAGGGTAGCAGGATAACATACATAATGCGCCGCGGATCGGTAAACATATTGTAATGGAAAACGCCGTTGTTTGCACTTTATGATGTCCTGGTGTAGTAAACTGACGCGGCTAGTGCAATTTTATGGGCTCGCTCCTGGTATGTTTGTTTGTGATTAAACCGCGTCATTATTGAAGGGTACATTTCGCACTTTACTAGTTTCGCCCGCAAAATATACCTATCGTTTTCAGTTTAATTAAAGCTCGTATCTGGAAAACATTTTCAAAATGCTTACAACGGGTATTTTAATATCTCCAACTAGAAAAACTTCAACACAATCAGTCCTTCTTCAGATTAATTAAATATCTTCATTCTCTGTAGCGGTAACTGATTGCTACATAAATAAAATGCAAAATACACAGTTCAATTAAACATTCTTAACATATACAAGGTTTGAATGATTCCCTACGCCGAGAAAAAAACTGAAATAAAAAGGACTGAAGAAACCCTATAATTAGACGATTGAGAATCAATCGGAGTAACAACAATTAAAGACGATCGATGTCCGCCTGCAGCCGCAGCGAGACCCACCAAACATGGCAACGATGATTGGATGTGAACACTTTCCACAACCTGATTGGATGATAGAGCAGTTACGTCGCAAACGAACGCATACATTTCCAAAATCAAGGGTTTTGCTCATATAAATTAACCCAAAATGAAGATCGTTTAGAGACATTAAAGACTTGTTTATTTAAAAATATTTTTTGTTTTAAATATCCATGAAAATTGTATACTTAAACAAAAACGGAAAGGGATAATCCAAGGCAATTCCACACGGCAGCGTCGCACAGCTGCGTTCGTACATAACGAATATGAAGCAAGTTTATAATGAACGCAGCCGTGCCGCCATCTTGCGCGCTGAAATGGCGCTAAATTATCATTCTCTTATTAAACACCAGTTACCCGGTGTACCCGGTACTCGAGTACCTACTCACGCACCGAAAGGGTTAACGGACTATTTTATTGGCTGACTATATTAAGTAAACAAATCATTTATTGGCCCCTCGTTGCGATGCTAACTTTGCTAATTTATTTATTGAAAATTAATATATGTTACCTGTGTGCGTATTCTGGTGAATAAATAATACGACACTGTTATTATTGTTAAACAGATTTTTACAAGATTTTTTCGCTTTCTATCGGAATATAAATAAGATCCTATTTTTAATTTGACTCCCGCACTCGTAACTCATCCCGCCCCACCCAGGGAGCAGCAGGGAGCAGACAGGGCCCAGGGAGCAGGGCACCACACGTGAGGTGCAAAAAGCGCGAAGTGCCAACCAGTAAATTGTCCTTTCCTTATTAAAATCCGTTCTCGTCTTACGCGTAACTCGTTCTAATCCCGCTAAAATATTCGGTTGCCGTCAAACGCGTAAATCGGGCCTTTTGTATGTGGGCCGTGTATTTACGGGGCGGGTATTTACGGGTCGGGCGCAGATAGCCCGGAATTAAACTTGAATTTAAAACCATTTTATATTAGCTAAGCCCGCTTAGATCGCTCGGCAGCGGCGCGCGCGCGATAAGAGAATTGGCCTGTCAGCCACCGGATGATATATTTGACCAACATTTCCATACCTCCCTCGCTCCCCCACCCCCATTTTCATTTCGTACGTGTCTGCTCGCCGTATCTATAATGTATCCTGTTTTCGGTAACATTGAATAAGGAAAAGTGTAAGTTGTAGGTGGGAACGCTTATAATTTAATAGAGGCAGTGTCCCGTCACGGCGTGACAGAGGTATGCCTATTTATTGGAGCCGTTTGACGCTCCAACAGTTTCTAGGGGAGACCTTATTCTTCACTCGATCTTTTTGTTTCGGTTCGCGACTGTTTGATCGTTGTTTTGTTTTTGTTTCGGAACAGTTTCACTTGCAGACTTCGTGCAATATAAAACTACGTAACATACTAGTTGAGTACAAGAAATAGATGGCGTAATACTTATTTTAAATCTTTTTATTTTACGTTTCAGTTCGTTTTGGTATGCATGTATCTATCTATAATGTTACTAGCTGTTTTTCTGGATCCTACCGCTAGATTTCCGTAGTTAGTAGGTATACCTATAGGAACCAAGTGTTCAGTATGTTAGTTCGCAATGGACAAGTCCACCAACAAACCCGCTAAGTTTGACATAAAGCTATTTTGTTCATGTACCTAACTTATTGTTAGTATCGAAGTTTGATAGTTTTTTGGTGTCTTTAAAACTCTTGGAAAGTTTAAATCAGTCTTTAAAAGACAGTCAAGACAGACAACATGGTCGTCATATCTGGTGACTTTTTTTTTATGTACTTATCATTTTCAATAATGTCAAACAGATAGTCGATAGCAGGCGATTAACTTCAAAATCGACAACAATTGAACTTAAGAAGTTTTTGCAACATTAAAATTCAATATACTCTGCTTACTTCTAAGCGTGTAGTTTCAGAGAAACCTGTCTTATTATAAGCAGAATGTAAAGTTGTTTATGCTTACTTCTAAGCGTGTAGTTTCAGAACGAAACATGTCTTAGTATATAAGCAGAATGTAAAGTTGGTTATGCTTACTTCTAAGCGTGTAGTTTCAGAACGAAACATGTCTTAGTATATAAGCAGAATGTAAAGTTGGTAGCAAGCTAGACTCAGTCTGGTCTTGCGGTGAGGTCTGTCTGGGCGGCCGGGATCAATATCCGTCGAATTGCTTCTGAGGTTACGCTGAGCCCTGCTTGCGTACGTGTTTGATGGGATTTTGAGGACGTGCTTTTACAACGGACGCTGATAATGATAGCGGACATATTTCTACAATGGTATGGTCATTGTGGCTAATGATGTCAACTAGAAATCTATAGTGTAGGTAATATATGCTTGTACTAGATGTCTATAAGGTACGTAAGTGGAGTGTAATAATAAAAATATTAGCTTTTAGTATTAACGAAGCATATGTTTTAACAAAAATGGATTTCGTTAACAAGCTGGCATATCCTTGTATTTCATTATAAGCATTTAAAGAAGGAAAACTTAATTTATCTACAGAAATTTCTCTTCAATGTTACCCATAGTTTTAGGTATCAAAGAATGATCGCCTCCAAATGACAATAACATTTTAATTTAACTTCGAGCTTCTTCATTTGAAAAAAACACAGATTAATATCTCAGTAACAGAGACGAATAAAAGAGGATTTATACATCTGAATTCTTGATATAAGCGGGGTATTATCGCGGAGATAGTGATTCGCGCCGAGCGTCGAGCGGCTGATTACCCGACTACCCGCGTCTCGTGCCAAATTTTTAATTATTCAAAATGAACGCCGAAGCGGCATGAATAATAGTCTGTGCTCGGATGGTTATATTTTAATGGCCGACGGTATATCTGCGGGAGTAAGTATGGAGAGAAAATATACTGTCGAGGGATCTTACGTCTCAAATATTTTCACTTGGAGTTACTTTTATTTAAGTTTAATGTATTTACCGCCTTGCTTAAATTTACACCTAAATTAGAAGGTTGTTTTTTGACAGGTGACTACTGAAACACGCTCTTAACCATTTTTTTGCGTGGTTAAGGAACAAACATGCAAAGTTACAAAGTTTTACATCTATAATATTAATAGGACTAGTGACCCGCCCTCGCTTCGCTCCGGAAAGAAATTCTATTCCTCTTAGCGTGATATTATATAGCCTATAATAGCCTTCCTCGATAAATGCGCTATCTAACACTGAAAGAAATTTTCAAATCGGACCAGTAGTTACTGAGATTAGCGCGTTCAATCAAACAAACAAACAAACTCTTCAGCTTTATAATATTAGTATAGATAATAGGAAAATGTTACTTTAAAATAACCCACAATAAACCACATCAACTTAAAACGTACAGTTATAGCTCCCGTATGTAACAGAACTGACAATTGCGTTTATGAACTGAACGCGGTATTGTAGCAGTACCGTAGCACCTCTAGCGGTTAGAGTGCTACAAATTGATCTATTGTGAACAATTTTCTTGGCCGTTACTCGCCGTGCTTAGCGCAGCCGCTTAATAAGTTCATTAGTGATCAGTGAGCTAGGGGTTGAAGCGGTCTGTGGATTAAAAGATTACCATTAGAGTTCGTAGGTAGGTATATAATTATGTTTTCACTAATAGGTATCATAAAATAAACTCTTATCAAAGACACATTTGCTCTCAAGTCGCTATCAGGTAATTGGCTTTCAGGTTATTAATGAAAGAGCTACAGCCACCATTAAAAACTTTATATAAAATACTTATATATATAAAACACGAAGGACGTTTCTTTGCGCTTTATTTCTTGACTAAACCAAAATATATCGATTTAAATATACCTACCAACAAACATACTTTTAAAAAGTTTTAATAGCAGTAACAAAACTAATTACAACTTGTATACCCCTTCAAAATCAGAAGTGGGATCCGGTCCAAACATTGGTCCTTCGAGCATGACACAAACCAAGGGCTACAACTAAGTACAATCGCTCCGGTACATTATCATTACATAGATTAATCCACAGTGTCTGTCAGCGCGCCACTAAATTTAGTTCGACGGCGGGATCGGAAAAATCCTTGCTCCATCCGGCTCCTAATCCGAACGCGATAAATCACCCATTGTGTCCCATCGCTAATGTACACCGGTATTGCAGCATTGTGTGCCGCGGGCGCTGCCGGCGGCTTGCTCTCGTAGCTGGTTCGATGCCCGGTTTAGGTATTTTAGGTAACTATTTTATTGTGGAGTGAATAGGTACACTAAAGTCAAAATTTAAGGACCCGTCAAATTTTACATTTTTTATATTCATTGGGAAATGAAATAGGAAGCATGAACGAATGATATAATGTCGACTTCATTCATCATGTATATATATTGTAAATGTTCAATAAGTTTTTGTCATTTTTCATTTCATTTAAGGCTTCAGTTTTTTTACTAGCGACTGAAATATAATAAAAATAACGTTTTAATTGGCCAAGTTACTCTCTCCTATCAATAAAGTACAATATCAAACAGACAAGAAATTGTTCTGAACCGTAGATAACCTCTGACTTTCACTGCGAACTACCCCCAAAACGGCAAATCCTATTTTATATGTTCGTTAAATAAATAATGTGGGTAGGTTATAGTTGCAGGCGATTTATACATAGCATTAACACAGAGCTTTCATGATGCCAGAGCTTGTTTCAAAGCTCTTGGCAAGTCTCCAAGCGCTTCCCCCGCTCGCCGCTAGATGCCGCTGAACGATGTGACGTCAAATGTTGCTTGGATACGTATTAACGCTCAATGCACACTCGTTATGTACACACCAAATTACTGCTAGTATTAATATTAACTTGAAATACGGACCGTTGGTTTTGGCACGCCGCGGCGTTCGCGCGGCTCCCGGTTCGAGTTCTGACTAGTGTAAACGTTTACGTGATTGTACACCTCCAATAAGAATATCTAAACTAGGTATATAATGGATGTCATCTTGACAGTATTAGTATGACATCTTGCCCTTTGGAAGTGATTGGCCATATATAAATATACCTATATAAGTATAATATATAACTTTGAACGCATATATATCAGAGTTTTAACTACCT
Organism: Panoquina ocola ocola; assembly: GCA_018249155.1. Lineage (NCBI taxonomy): Eukaryota > Metazoa > Arthropoda > Insecta > Lepidoptera > Hesperiidae > Panoquina > Panoquina ocola. The sequence goes on along the minus strand of DWKA01001916.1, from coordinate 2,571 downwards.
ATATATGTACCTACTTGTTACTTTAATGCTTATATTTGCAACATTAACGTTACTACCCGCTAAAGAAAGTGCCTGCATTCCGTCGTCTAATTACCCACACCCACGACACGTAATAAGAATCAATGCAATGAATCTAATTAGAAACAAAGCCGACTTATAAGGATTCGGAAATCGTTACCGGAGACCTACAGGTGCAGTACCTACTCCAGCTACTCGAATTGGCAACTTTGCACATAACACTGCCTTTTTATGTATCGACGTTCGACAAGCGAATGGGGGCTCTAAGACGCGGAAATAAGAGTTTACCTATCCCGTCAGCTCTCACTCTCTAACACGTCAGGAGTCGAGGCGAGTGAGCGAGTGAAATATGGTGGACGCGCTACCGACCAGGTTTCGTTGGCAAACAAAGGAATTAGAACCTTCCGATTTATTGCGCGTGCTGACCAAATTTTCATTTTTCGTCCTGCTCGCTTCCTGTGAGCATATTTTCTTTTGGCTCATGTTTTTTATTGATTAGGACACGGCATTAGGGGCGGGTGGACTTGCAGGTTGCAGCTTGCATGTGTTGGCGGAGTAAATTGCATTAAGGCTTGTTTGGCCGGGAGTTAGGGGGAGCGATATTTACAGATACTTTTCAATGCGATACTTAGGTGCTAAGTCTTCGTGAGTCATCGGCTAAGATTCTTCGTAATGTCGACTTAAGTTATATATGTCTGTGGTCAGGTATGTTTTTGGCTAGTGATGCCGTAAAAAAATCCCGACGCTATTGCGTAAAGACTGACAAATATAAAGCATTTTAGTTAGCTAATTCAGGAAGCGAAAGCCTCTATACCATATCACATAATTAAAGCTACAGAGCCAAACAAACATAAAACGTAGAAGTTGAACGGATCCGCTCGGAAAACAATTATAACGGCGGAAGACGCGACAGTTACCGCCAGATCCCCACTGAGTTAAGAGTTCGAATCAACTAATTTTATTTTTAATGCTACGAGTACGTCCCAGACGCGATCAGATTGCGTCACTCTATTAAAACTTCTTATAAACTTGACGTACCTTCAAACGGTAAGCCATCTGATAAGGTTTAGAGAAAGAGAGGAAAAAAACTCGAGAGTAAAGACTGACTTTATCCGAGCGCCGTTAATACCCCAATTAAATTAAAAAAATAAAATGACGCGTCTCAATCTTGACGTTATCTGTGGGTTGACAGTTATTGTACTGTGTTTATAAAGTTTTTTTATCTGTAAACGGTTAGTCCATGGTTTTATTGTTGTTATTCGTTTGGTTTTTCGTTATTGATACAGTACAATGCATCTTGAGGTGTTCGGATGTCGACTGGCCGATTGGCTGGCCAATTGTGTTTTTTTGCCGAATAAAATTAGAGGTCTATCATGTCCGGTTACGACTGCCCACGTACGCCAATACGGTGGAGCGGTGCTGGTAATTGTGAAACTTGGCTTAAGAAAATTAATATTTCGGTTATCAAAGGAAGAAGAGCCAGGCAGATAAACTTTTCAGAAGTAGGTACGTAACATCGACAATAACTTTCGCAACGATACAATATGAGGTCTTTATTTTTCATTCTTAAAAGAATACAATTAATAAGAAACAATACGAATAATTACTAATAGTAACCCATCTTATAAATGAAGTAGCGTTACTAGTATATGACGATAGAGTAGGGGTACAGATAAGTACCTACCTACCTATAAGTAGTAGTAGAGATAAGGTAGAGGTAATTATTATGAGGTTTTATACCTACTCTAAATCTGTCTTTACCTTATTCTTTGTTCAGCAGAAGTATAGTAGGTATACCAAAAAAAAATATTAGCTCACAGCGAACAGCGCATTGCCCTTGCTGCTTTACGTATACGTCTTAATAAAACACACGTATTTTTCAGTAAATTCACTACAATTCACTGGTATTATCTGCACAGGTGCGTCCTAATTGCCACCACGAACAAACTCGCATACATATTCTTCATAAGACCACCCACAACACCATAAGACACTATTTATAAATGTTTACGTTGCCATACGATTTATTCGTCGGATTAGCGTCATCGTAAAGTTATTGTATTGCCAGATTGTGACAGAAAAAAAAGAAATGTTTGGTAAAAAACAAGAGATTTCGTCGATGTCTCCATCAATCCTGCAGTGGCCAGTCACGCCTAAAAACGCGAAGGTATTTAAATTGCTCATAGAAAGCTGAACACGTATCATGGCGGGCGTTGTGAGAAGATTAATACACGCGAGATATATTTTTTTATGGATGAGAAAGTCTAATCAGAAATTGCAACGCTAATTTTTAATGTGACCGGTTTAGTTGGACCAATCGGAATGGTTTATGGTTTGAATCCATCACACGGTGTTGTCACATGCTGTTAGACTGCATGTTAATAGAAATTAAAAATCATAATTTATTGGTAATTTACCCGAAAATATCCACCAAAATTTGAATATCGTATACCTAGTCTAACTAGTAACATCTAGGTATACTAATATTATAAAGCTGAAGAGTTTGTTTGTTTGTTTGATTGAACGCGCTAATCTCAGAAACTACTGGTCCGA
>DWKA01001915.1:0-11488 GCA_018249155.1 Panoquina ocola ocola | reverse complement strand
CCCGATCCGTCCAGTGGTTTGGGCTGTGCGTTGATAGATCAGTCAGTCAGTCACCTTTGAGTTTTATATATTTAGATCATGACATTTTTGTCTCTTCTATTTAGTCTTAAAAGGATGTGGACATTATAATAGTTACAAAAGATACTCCTTACGGGTTTACCTAAGTAAAAGTCGTTTATTGCTTTAAAATTGTAGATATTATTATTGTACCTTTGATTGAATTGAATTTCATTTAAGTTCGAGCAATTTTGTGTTAGACTACGCGCATTCGTTTATCTTGTTAAGCCTATTTCTTTAGCTTTAAGAATTTCCTTTTAAAATGCGTTGTATACTATTATCAAGAATATTTTATACTTCTAAATCCAACCATTCTGCGGTCAGAGGGAATAAACACTTGACTCTGAGAAAAATCACGAAATTTTCCAATCGAATTTCTAAATTCAACCCTTCAAATGCAGTTTTCCGATTTGCTATTATACGCAAAGATGTTTCTTGAGCTCCGGTCGTTAACCCAAGCAATGGTCGGGCAATAAAATATTGTCCATAAATTAATGGTGTAGTATTGAGCGCTGCAAGTGTGGAGGCCCGCGGGTTGGGCGGGTCCCGCCACCTGTGCCTTTCATTTGAATATCCTCCCAAATCGATATTTTATGTGACCGCATCTGTAATTAAGTTTGAACGAAACATCGATTTTTTTCAAACATCGAACCGATACGGCGATGTTCACGCCTAGGCGTCATGATCGACACCGCGTTAAGATGCGTTTATTTGTTTCTTTTGCGTTCATTAAATAAATATACGTTGTTTTGTGGATTTAAATTACTTAAAGGTCCACGTTAATTGTATGTGCAACATGTTTTCTTCCTGCAAATATAAATAGACATAAATACCACACTAATATTGTCTACTTTATGAAATTGTAATGATGTGTTCAGTATGAAGTTTTTCTTTATCGAGTCTCTTTAGTTTAGGAATACTTAAATCCTCTTTATAATATTATGCGTACAGTAGGTAATTTATGTTTCACTCTCTTATTAACATAAATCTAACGACTGCGTATCAATCGTGGCTTTATTGAGCCGAGTTAATTAGCCATTTAATTAGCATGTCTATTGTTCCTACGATACGTAGGTTGTAGGTAGTATGTGTAGACAGTTGCGTAAAGTATTAAATAATTTATTGATCAAAAACTGGCTTTGTACAGTTTTTTTCGTGATATTGTAGTAATTTCGAACAGGAAATTATTCCGACAGTTTTCATTTAAAGGTTCATGCATTCTAGGCATTGTCAAAGACTATTGCTAGAGTAAACTACCGGTTATTTAATTCATACATTTATATTACTTGATACTAATATTAGGTACCTATCACAGTAATTAAGATATGCCACTGAATTTGTCGATTTGTTTTGACTTAATTATAAGGCAAAAGAAACGGCGAAAGAAAGTCTTGAGTAAGTATTGAAAAAAAATCAAGGTCCATTTTATTCTTTAAATAGGTACCTATTCGTAATTCGTGGTGCAATTTGTATAAAGCCGCTACCGCCATCGTTCAATGTTTATTGCAGCAGTTTGCTAAAGAGCAATTTCTTTTTCTCTATAATGTTAAATACAAGCTCATAAATAAATAAATAAGGCCGAATTTAATAACAAGCTTGGAACTAAGTAATGGTCGCCAGGAGGCACCGCTACGTATATTACAGTCCGTCGATTTTATAACTTCAGCGTTTACTTTTTTAGCGTAATATTAAACGTTTAAACACTATAATTTAGAGAGGACCGCGGATGTCTACTTTTTGTATGAAAGGCAAGGCTTATTGGAATGTGCCGTGTGTGAGCGTATCCACAATATTGGTTTAATATACGGATCAATATTTTAGTCTTCAGATACTTTGCTTAAAGATATTAAACAAGATTTTTATAGTTAATGCACTAAAGCAAAAATGTTAGTGAGTCATCGTTGAGGATTTTCTTAGCATGAGAGGCTCTGAGAGAGGCAGGCAGGTTAATATGGAGCTTAGAACTAGTTATAGTTGTAAGAAAGTAACTTGGCAAGAGTCTGAAAGAGACATTAGATACGCAGAACAAAAAGCAGAGCAAAGCGACTTCTGCGCACCTCTCAGATTCTTGCGACGTTACGTGCCGATGACAAGGATGTCATAATTGAATGAGTTGGTTTAAATTTTATGTGATTTACTATTGAGAAGTTCTTTCTTCCAGAGCTCACCATGTCTGCAGTATTAGGTTAATACTATCTTAGAAATGGGTACCTAACTACCTAACTAAATAGTAAGTAAGTAAGCAGGTAAGTAACAAAATAGGTAGGTAAATAATTTTGTATCTGTTTAAATAGATAATGTGATATATTTTGTATTGCGGCCTGCTTTGTATCAGCAATTGTATTATTGCAAATCAGAAAATCTGAAACCTGCAGAAAATTTTTCCCGTGCAGGACCTTACGTGCGCTCGTTTGCGTGTCGGCTCGGTCCGCCGCCGCGCCGGCCCGCGAACGCTCAGCATTCCCGCGCTATCTGATGCGCGCGCACGTGACGTGTCCCTCCGCCCTCGCGTTCCCGGAAACGGGACATCTCGTCACGTCACATCTAGCTGGCTAGATACGTGCGTGAACGAGGATGAGGCTTACAGCAACCTCTGCTGACTTCCATGTACGATGAGAACGCTTCGAAGAAAGCCGCGGGTCAACGGATCAACGGATCAACCGTGGGTTTAAGCAACAGTGTAGCTATAGTATAGTTCGGAATATTTTTGAGATTTTTTAGTTCATTTTCAGGTGCACTTAAAACAAGCTCGCAATTCAATCGTCGGCAAATATTAAACGAGAATTGATCGTCGAGGGTAACGACGCAGCGTGCGAATGGTCATAAGTTGTGGATCGGAATGTGACGGATTGCGGGAGCGCAGGTCGCAAGCTTGGAAGGTTCGCTCTTTGAATAATTTGCGGTGTTGTCCGGCGCCGTTGTTAGCAATTGTCGCGCGGACAACGTTTAGCGATAGCATCGCCGCCGAGTCGCCGGCGCCGCCAGATCTAGATCGCGGCGAACACACCAAAGACATGCCCTCGACGGATAAAGTCTTCACCGTCGACGAGCACCCGCGCCAACTATGCCTTTGAAAAAATATTCACCGACCGATGCCGGCCGCGCCGCTCGTGATGGCATCCTAGAACCAATAACAAGTGCGTGTACCCTTCGACGCGATTTACATTTTTTTCATGCCCTTTGAAATACGAACGTTATTGCTATTCCGCTCGTTCGGCGTCTTTTTCCACACCTCGCCTTTATTCCGTGCGCCTCAACGGAATAAGATTGTCGAATAGTTAAGTCATGTCGGACGATGAGACTTTGCCGCGTACCTGATTCATTGCTGAACTTGAGACAATGAGTCGAAGTAAGTCTTGCACGATCTTGCATGCTTGGGACGTTGTCAAAATCTGTCTCAACCAGCAGCAAGAAAATAAACATGGCCCGTTTATTTTAGCGGAATGCCATTAGGTTATTTTTATGTGTCGTGAGATTCGACACCGGTGGCGACGAATTCGCTACATGCAGTTCGGGTTCATATTGTATTGTGAATTTCAAGTTTTTATTAAATACGGGTCGGGCAGCGACACGGTGCGTGACATGTATGACAATAATTGCGGCTGTGTGTTTCATGAGGTTCAAGTAAGCTGGGACAAAACACACTACGTCTTTACGGAATGCACTTACCTACTCCGATAAAGATGACTGCATTTTATTGTACCATATTTTATTCTTTATGACTAATTATACTTTCTCATTATAGCCAATTAAGTAGGAACAATTTATTGATAAATTAAACAATTAACGCTTTTTAGCCAGCGCTTTTTAAGCTCCTTAAAGCGTCGCGTGATTTTTGTATTTCAACTGATTAATTTAGTTAAAATTTCTTCTCTATCTTTTTTTACATATCGTATCATGAAAACAAAGCAGGCGGGTATTGCTGTTGGCATTGTCATGCATTAAATTTTTAATTAAGATAAAAAAAATCCAATGCCTAAGCTATTCAACATAATTATTATAAAACCTAGAGGTTCCTGTGCAACATTTATAACCCATCAGAATTAAAATGTATTTTCCATCTTTATCATCGATGGCACCTGAGACCGGAGTGCCAATTCATTAGGATAAGGATAAGAGACTAAACTCGATCAAGTTAACGACCTTTCTGATGCATTACAAATTACTTGGGTATAGATTCAACAAGTAAACCTTGGACTGTATCTCGTCTTACGGTTAAGTGAGATTGTAATCAATTACCATACAAACGTAAACCAAAAAAATTGTTTCGGTATAATCATTTCCTATATTTTACCTGCCTGCCAAATATCTCGAGATGTAGCACATATACCTGTACCTATTATAGTACTCTTAGTATTACCAAAAAGATCATAGCGAGCAAAACAACCTAACCTAAGGTATACCTACTTACTACAGATATAATTATGTCTATAAAAAAATATGTTATAAAATTATAATGTAAAAACTAAATAAAAATACAATATTTAATGACGATTTAAAACGGTAAGTATAAGTATGTATGTATTAATATATTTTTAATCACAGATACGAGCTTCTTAGACAATAAAAATAGCACAACACTAAAGAGAAATTTAATGAACACCGTTTCTTCGACGAGTATTGTTAAAGCTAATATCCGCAAAAACTGGTTGGCTAGCCGCTAATAAATCTGAGTCAAAATATCGTTATGAAAATTCGTTGGTTGCCAAAAAGCGCGAAGGCGGCTGAGTGCGTCGGAGACCGCCGGGCGCGCGCGCATTCCCGCCTTTTTGCCTGTCAAAGCGACGTATTTATTGCAACACTGATGCATTGATGCTGCACAGCCAAGATAGCAGATTTGACAACGATTCTCAGCACTCTGATACCGAACCTCCTATTGTATTAGCCATCCGTTTTTTCCCCTGTGATATTCGATCCTGCCAGAATTTCATATCGGCAGCGTATACTTAACTCCTATAAATTCGATTGAAGAAAGGTTTTGTGTTGTCGCATTAATTTACAATGGAGTTCGTTTAACTTATTATGAGTTTTAACTGCTTGTTTGTTATACAGTTTCACGCATAACATTTATCTACAACCATCGGTTTTGTTGAGATAATTTTCGAATTAAGTTTTTTATGTCATGCGTTGGTAAAATAATTTTTCACACTTTTATTTATTTAAACATGACTGACTTATCTTCCCAATATGTTATTTACATTTTATATGGTGATCGAATTAGAATCAAAAATGGTGGAAGGATCATCGAATCCTGAACAGGAATGACCTCGCGCCATCTTGTGACGTCATAGCCACCGTCTTAATTCAGTAAGATAAGTAAGATAAGAAAACTTTTTAAGGAACACTTTTGTATTTGAGGTCAATCAAGGACATTGACTTTCTTATTCTTAGTTTGGTGTTGTAAAAATTAAGAAAAAATATTTATTCTTTACAGGTTTACAGATATTACTATAAATTATACTATAATATTATGCGCGATGATGACCACTTCTTACGGTTAGGTGACTCTACTGATAGAAACAGCTATTTTCGCTTATTTTCATAAAAGAATCGCGAAGAAATAAACTCGTATTTTTTAAATTTTTCTTATAATTATATGCTTAATATAAGTTTAACTTTTACTAAAATTATTTAAATTCAGTTTAAAAATGTAAGCATTTTACTATCCCGTGCATAGTTTGTGTATCGAGAACGCCGCCGGCCTAAGGCAAAGTCGCAAAACAAAAATATGAATAAATTGCATAAATATTTATCGGCACGCATAATGCCACCGCCGCGTCTAGAGACAAAACGACAATCGTATTATACATGATTCTGTTCGGACATAATTGTTTTTGCAGATCCCAAGAATCTTATCAGAGGCCCTGCTCACCGCCTAGTGCCAGTTTTGTGAGGAATTGATTTATACAACCGCATGTTTTATGTGCAATGACCTTAATACGAATAGTACGCACTGACTTTGTCATACAAAATAACAGCTAATTTTTGTGCCATTATAAGACACCCACATCGAATACTGAACGGACTTATGCCTTTAAATAAGGGCCTGACACTTTATCTTTGGGCTCTACAATTTAGTTCCAACAAAATCCGCTTGTCAAAAGACGAATGGCCATAACAATCAGCGCCAAGAGTTCTCGATCAAATTGGCACAAATAATCCAATATCCAGTCCAGCGTACTTATAGTATTACAGGCAATGTTTATGTGTTTTATGTCCCACTTTTTGTACCGAATTATGTCGATGTACACGTTGTTTATGTAAACAAAACAGTCGCGATGGACGTGAAAGCGCCCGCTAATGGCTTGTCAGTATTCATTTGGTAACTGCGTCTTCATAACTGAAAACCGCTAGAGATGGGACACTTTCAATTAAGTATAAAGTTTATTCGGTTTCGTTTATTAAGTCGATGCGAAAATTAACACCTGTTAGTGTTGCATAGTATAATGTTAATGAATTATTGCATACCTAGATACATAGATATAAAATATTTGATTTTTTTTCTATTCCACAATAACTTATTGTATAATGGACAATGTACCTATAAGGTTAGTTAATTTATTAAAATAAGGAATTCTATTTTTATAAACGATAAATTAAAAAGAATATGTTGTATGCCTATCTCCTAAGTTACATTTATCTAAAACACCTTGTTATAATTTTATTCATTTTAAAAGTCTTCAATAAAATTTTGTGTTACTACTGTCTCCAATTTCCGCATCATTTCAGTGTCCAACTATCTTCAAATTAGGGCGTAAAGAATGCCAGTTGTAAGCTCACTGTTTTGGGAAAACTCCGAGGCCGTTTTTTTTCTAACACTTTAAATAACATGTCATATCTTTTTGTTAGCAAAAAATATCTCAAATCCTTAGACATAAATAACACGATTTCATTTACTAAGGAGTATTCGACTAATTGGACTGAACATATTTTCCCAACTCTAGTGGTCATACGCTACTCCTTGGGCCCGTGGAAGGAACCAACTCCACGAGTTTTTACTGATGCCTTCTTTGAACGTCTTGCACAAATTAATAGCCCATAATTATTCAGTTCATTTGCTTGGTCACGGGCACGTACATAGTTATGAAATCGATGACAATTCCATGAGTGACATTTATATTGTCGTTGATTGAGATAATTAAAACAATGAACGTTATTCGGCTTCCGATGTTCAATAAATTATATGGAGTAATGGCTGTGTTTTATGATTCACATACCGGTACGTGCGTCAACCAAATAAGAAGCGGTACTGCGACCGAAACAGTTAAGGTATTTCACGATTGACTTTCAAGAGGGTGGTAGGGAGTCAAACCAATGAAGAATCATAACAATACACTCAGTATCGGTTATAATCTTCATACGAATCCCAGCGGTGTCCAGAAGAAAAGACTCGATTCGACCATCAATGATAGTAAACATGCATATCTTACTAGTTTTAACTTACGAGACCATTTTTGAGGGATTACCTATAGACATTGTTACTGCCTATAGACATTACTGATCAAGATTTAAACGATGACTCCAGGTATCCAGGAGTCAGCAATGTGCAAGTACATGTAGGAATGTAATGAACATATTTTAAAAACTATTTGTTCTCTAATTTCTTTCATGATTAACCCTGCTGAATGGCAAGCGAAGTAATCTGGTATAATCATAAAAATAATGTTAATTATGTTAAAGAAGATTAAAAGACACATACCTATTTTGTATTGTCAGCCCAGCATAGTTCCGCGTGACCTCATCGGATTTCAAACAGCGTACTTGAGCGTTGAGCTTTCGACACAGCCACAGCGACAGCGTCGCAGTGTTGTGCATGTCAACTTCTATTTCATAATTTATTTATTGCGCCGTAAGAGATACATTAGCGTTGCAAATGTTCGAGCGTCCGTCCGCTCAGTTTTGTATAAATCACGATATTTTGTTGAAATAACGCGAGGATCCGATCGGCATCTCGTTGTATGGAGGGAAATGTTCGGAGGCGATCGTAAATTTGTGCGGTAAAACAGCAGGAGACCCGTATTGCGAACAGACGACGGATAGAGCTGCGATGATTTATTGCAACACAGCATTGACAATGCTTCATATAGGTATACACCGGAGAACAATGCACGGATTCGCGGCCGTCAATGGTGAAATGTCGGTAAGTTTTGTAACTATTTTGCGCATTTTGTTTTCTGCTTCGAGTTTCGCTACTAGTATTAAAGGCACATTTACACCTCGAACTTTAGTGTTTGTGTATTTTGCCACATCTGCTTTTGCGGCAATTGTAAATTCGCACGAACATCACAATATTCACAATATTATTACTCGCTTGTTTGTAATAACGTTTAATTCATATTCAAACACATTTTATGCGGATATAATTATGTACGTGGATGCATAAAACATTATTCCAATGAAGCATATTTATTTAATAAAAAGATTCCGTTACGTTGTTTACATTTTAGTATCTAATATTAATTTGTTTATACCTAAAAAATAATTAAGAAAAGTTTACTCAGAGCAGTCAAAGCACCTACTTAGGTATTATCGCGATAAATTCCATAACAATGATTTTTTTATTTTGATCTGTTTATTTGTGATTTTATTCCCGAATTGTATGTACCTAATTTTCGCCTATTTGTTTTAGTGTACTTAATATTTTATTTCTTTTATGTTACCAAATAAAAGTAGGTTTATTATTATATTATTTAAAGAATACCCTCTAAACCCTTTTTTACGGCAACTAAGTATTGAGGCTTATGAAATGTGAAGGTAAATTCAAAATTAAAAATGACATCAGCAAAACCAGGAAAAAATTTGATCATCTCAGTGTCTGAAACATTAGTAGCATTCAATAAAACGAGCAAGATATCCATCTTGATGCCAAAGCCTCGAGTCCGAGTTAACTTATGACCGATTTGCGTGTCGGCCACGATCGATCGAGGTGCAGCTGACACGTCGCAACTATAATTTTAATGATCGCCCTTGTAATCCAATATTGCGAGTATCTTAATTTATATTATTGTAAAAATTCCATCAGCTATATTACACTTTGGTACACTCAACTACTGGGTATTCGCGTGCTTTACCCTCGGTAACTGGAAATCGACTAATTTGTCAAGTTGAAACCTGTATTGTATTACTTTGTTGCTAATTTGTCTCCGATGATATTTCTAAACTGGCTATCAGCTCATTAATACCCTTAAGTTGCCAAGACGCATCCTAAAGTTATTAACTAGCTCTTCGAGTTTGCAATTTTGCAACCGAATCAAGAAATAGAAAATTATAGTTGATTGAAAGAACTAGATGACAGATCCAAGCTGTTAAATGTCCCGAAAACATGAAAAGTAAGTTATGGTGATTTAAGTGATGGAGAATACAATGATTTCTTATAGAAAGTAATTTATAGAAAGAAAGAAAGAAAAGCAAGAAACTTTATGTGGGTAAACAAAGTGGGCATCTTTATCTTGCTAGCCACAACCAAGAAAGAAAGAAATAATTAGAACTTAAGCGCCCAATCAGAACTGAACATGACAGGGTGCTTTTATGTCACTCGAGCCAAAGGTTGGTAGTTTTTAAAATATTTCCCTTAGTAATATTTATATATATTATTCTCACTTAAAGTTATACCGAAAGGGTCGGATCCTGTCGCTTCTAACGACACCTCAGTCTACTGGCAGGACCAGAGACTGACATACATACTGACCTCTACATAACAAATATTGGTTGAAACCGAAGCTATCCATCCGCAATATATACAAGATCCGAGGCTACACCTACGTAACTCCTATCCAAACGAACATGTGAGAATGTTAACAATACGCCGGATCCGCCGCAATCCGTGATTTCACGAAAACAACACGAATAAATATTCCTTTTATTCCAATTTGTCAGCTTAGCCACTCTCAGCGGCGAGTTATCTCCGTATTCAACGGTAAGCTCCCGCCAAAACAATACAGCAGTATCGTTAAAAAACGTGCTCGAATACGGCATTTATCATCGTTGATTAAATACCATTGTTTTGTATCGTCCGAGACGGGGACCCCTCCGTCGTGCTTCTTTTGCGTCCAGCGTCTCGCAGCGGCTGCCTGGAGACAATAAGTCTGTTAAATTGGCCGCTCGTCCGTTTCGCTCGTAGCTACGTAATATTCCGTTTTGTTAGGTCACAGATAAAAACGTTACCTATTTAGAACCCGGTCACGCTGATGTGTCAAAGAAGGCAACGTTAGAATGTCAGCCATAAGTAGGTCCTCACTACTTTCGTCAGAAGAAAGGTACGTATAAAATTTTAAATCCAAATTACTTGGACATGCATATAAACCGTATTAACATCGTCGTTCATAAAATAATTGTTGTCGGTAATGTTGTCGGTGTTAAGTTCTCATGTAAGTGAATTCGTAATTCTTATGAGAATAAAAAATCAAATGTTTTAATTACAAAGGGATACGTTTCATTTCACCAATCGTAACCCGTAGCAACGGTGTGAGAGCAATCATGATGGTAATTTGTTATAGTTAATACGCAATCTATTGATACCTTTAAAGATAATCACAAATACAAATATATACCTACCTATAAGAATAATTTGAAAACTGTTATAATGTTGACTACACCATTATATTTGTCATGACAAAAACATTTCCGTTGTAGCCGAGCCTGATGTTAGGCAGGTTAAGTAAAAAACTAACTTTACAAGTTAGTAATGTCTGAAGCACGTGCCGTGCCAGCACGTACAGGTTTGCATCTAGATTCGAATGAATGGGCTCAGTTCTCGAAACTGAGCGTATTATTTGAGAAAATCCCCCTCCACTGCGTACGTGCCGATGTATCTCAGTCGGCGAAACTTCAATAGAACTTTCGGCAAATCAGTTGTAACACAAAGATGGACACCGAGTGACATCGACCCTTTGAGAGAGCTCTTTGCGCGTATCATAATATTTTTACGACAGTCTAAACTGTTTGTATGTCTCTCTCTTTACTGATGACTACTCTACTCAAAACTCATGCAATTTTAAGCTGAATTTTAATAAAGACTTATCCTTTTCTGTCGCGTGAGAGATAGCTTGTTCTTATTCGGAAAAAATCTATGTAATTAGACACAATCATAGTTGACCGGTGATAGTTGTGAGATCGTTAGAAGCAAACATTTTTGTGAGCTTGCTTAGCTTTGGTGAGTAAGAAGGGTAAAATCTTGCTATAAAGTCAATGTTATTTTTTAAATAGGTAGCCTATTGTTATACCTTTTCAATTAGGTCTCTACAATATTATGTATACCTACTCGAATATTCTCTCTACGCTTGGCCGTCCAAAACGATGGCTAAAAATATTTATAGACTGTTCTTTTTGACATCCCTACTTACTGTCTCTATTTTTTTCTTTTTTTTATGGAAAAAAGGTAGCAAACGAGCTGACAGTGCCACCGTCCCCTGCCGCCCATGGACACCTGTGA
>DWKA01001914.1:0-11489 GCA_018249155.1 Panoquina ocola ocola | reverse complement strand
AACATGACGTATTTTCTACAAAAAAAGCACAACTACTACAAAAATCTCCTTACGTCTTCGTAACCGGAAAATGGATAGATTCCCAAGGGTTATAGCTGGATATATGGAGTATAAAAAGGTTTATAAACAAGTTTCTAGACGTTTTGTTACAAGTACACAGATATGTACTTTACTTATCGTTCGCTAAAGTTTTGGAACCAGTACTACTTATACATGTATTTGAAATACTGTTACAATCAATACCTAAAGAACAATAGGTGTTCAACGACAAGTATTTTAATTACGAGTATATTAAATTCAAGGAACCTATGCTATGCAAGAGTATAATATTACTTATGTGATACCTATATGAGTAAATGATTATGTTAATAAGAACACATTATTATTGTTTAGCGCGTTATAGCGCGTTGTTGCTGTTTTAGCTGACTTGTTATTTATGAAAATATTATTTTTATTTAGTCAGTTTCAGGGATATTGGAGAAAATATCATCGACTTCATTTAAATAATTTGCTTTTAGATTCATACACAAATTATAAAGAACATCTACCGCGGCAAGGTAAGATCACAAGATATTCTACTTTTAAAGGTAAAAAATGTTTTCCGCCTTATTAAACCGCCGGCTACTATGCAAATGCAATGAAATTATTATGAAAAAGCGTAGAGCCGTTAAAATAAGAGGAGGATTTAGGTCGAGGCTGAACGTGCTGTTGACCGCGTCATCGCTGACTTGTAGGATACTGTTGACCTGCTTTGTCCCGATGCTGTTTGTAAAACTAACCCATTTACGTTTCTATTCCACTCCGGAGAGCTTTCCGCTTGACACTTACCCACATTTTGGTGGTGACCTATAACTTATACAGAGACCAGAGAAATACATAATTATTACGTAGACAAATATCAACTTTAAATTAAACTAAGTTAGAGTTGATTTTTGAATGATAATAACTATCCATGAGGTCATGGGATAGTGTTAGTTGCATGGAAATTGAGACTTAAGTAACGAATGTTCAAGTTTTTCGAAACGTAAAGTGGCTGCCTGAGAAACAAGAGGTCCCGAGTTCAACTCCCGGCCGAGATAAATTCACGTTTGTTCTGGAATCATGGGTTTCAGAGATAATGTTATTTGTATTTGGCATCTAAATACGAAAGTGTGTATGTAAGTGTGTATTTTATTATAATATTATCACAAAAATAAGGCTACGAATTAACTATAGCTCATAACACTTTGGTATCTTATTACCATATCTTTAGGGGCCGAGATAAATATTTTTATTTGATCGTTTTACGCCTCACCAAATCTACACCGAGCGGGTTCGGGAATAAACTTTATGGCTCCTAAACGTCCTGATTATTTTACTTCAGAGTAAAGCCTTGTCACACTACGAGTAGTGAAAATATAGTGAAACATAAGTGTAAGTAACATGTAGTACGGCAATAATTGAAACTCTTCGGTAACATACAACTCTACTTTATAAAGTTTACAAAGTATATATCACATAATATATGTATTAAAGATGTAAATACAATTACCAAAAGAAATACTGTTGAGATAAGAGAAGAGACAGTTGCAGTAAATGATTTTATATTCCTCTTATCTCCCAAGTTTACAGCTGATGAATAAGGGACGGCAATGATAGCTTAGTTTGTTGACCGTTGGTCTTTCGAACGCGAGGTCCAGGTTTAAATCCTACACGCACTTTTAACTTTCTAAAAAGTTGTGTATGTATTACTAATGAATAATCACTTGCTTTAGTGAACGAAAACATCGTGAGCAAACCTAATGTTCTCCAAGGTGTTTGAAATCGGCCAATTCGCTTTTGGCCACCGTGGCGGACTACGGCCTGAACCATTCACATTGTGAAAGGAGACCCGAGTCCAGCAAAATGTGATGAGATATAGAGGTACATATATTAAATAATCGGTGACCAATCTACTTAACTCTTAATCGGCGGCAGTACAGCAATTACTTTATGTAACTCGGAGCTGTAGATTAAGAAAATGTAGCCTTTTTATTTATGGAAATGAAAAATTGTATGTCCTCTCACTTAAGATTAGCCAGAAAAGGTTGTATTACTGAACCTGAACCTGTAATATATAACAAATTTTGCAGGGAAAATAAGTACATAATTGCTGGAATAGCTTACGATGGTTCACTTTTCTTACAGTTTTGGCTTCATTTGTACCAGTTCTGTTCACATACAGTTTACTTACAGTTGCTTTAGCATAACGCGAAGATTTAAGGAGTATTTCTGTTCAATAATTATTGGTAAGGATTTCAGTTGATTCAAACTCCAGCTCAGCAGTTGGTGTTATCACTCGTACGATGCTCTGCAAGACAATGCGCTAGCGAATGCAGGAAGCTATAACCAGATAATTTATGAACCTCACATCTTACGGGTACTATCTAATGCTCTGGTGACTACGTGAAGATGCTCCGATATCTCGGGCTTGCATTGCTATCTACAGTTTACTGACGTAATTGATTGCACACTTTTTGTTAGCTGGTCTAAAACAGAAATTAATCACTTTTGCACGAGAGCCGGTATCAGAATGATCCAAAGTTTTTTGATTTGTAATCCAGTAGAATCGTTAAAAAACTATCGCTCTGTTTTATTCTCTTATATAGTTTTGAGAGTCACTGTAATCCATGGACAGCGGTAGTCACTTACCATTGGATAAATTGTCAGCACGTTACCCCGTCAGGCACGTCAGGTTTTTATAAGATATAAACACACCTATTCAGTCCTTACAATATTAAATATCAATCGTAAGAGTATTCTAGGAATTTGATTGAGTATTTGAATTTAAGTTGAGACTTCACTATTGAGAATATTGTCTCCTTGTCTCGTGCAGTTAAATCGAAACTATTGTATTGACAGATTTGTTGGCTATTTGGTTACTGTTAGTTATCGAATTTAGTAATATGATCTGATTCTGAACTATGTCATATAATTATTTAAGATAATAATATAGGGAATAAACACAACTACTCAGCATCCTGTGAGAGATGTTTAACTTCTTCGTAAATAGAATCAGAAATATAATTAGAAGGATGTACCATGTATAAATAAAAGTCATAATACAAATAACTATATGTTTATTCAATATGTATATGCAGGTATAATAGGTAACTTGAACGATAGTAGGTATCGGGCGGGTATACACTAGCGAAATGACTACAGATATGTAGGTATACAACATACAAACGTTTCACGACATCGAAGATGATACCTTACTCACATGGACTTAGAATGCAGAACCGCTCGGACTAAGCATTTTATTGCACTGATGTGTCCCACGCCTTACTCTAAATAACCAAAATAATACAAATTTAATATAATAGGAATAGTATAAGATAAACAGGTTAATAATAATAATAGGTTAAACGAAACACGTCACAAGGATAACCGTGAAATATGGGTTTAACAATGACTAACAGATACTGATAGAAAATCTAGTGTTAATATTTTGTGTGGAGTAGCACTGTAATGCTTCTGTATAGGTATTAGTTCTGTTCTAAATAATAGACAACTAAAAACACGCTTTTGTCAAACATAAATAGTATTATTAGTGCTGTTCACCGATGAGAAGTACCTTCGTTTGGAGTCAAATCTATTCATACTTGTCCAAAAAAAATGCACTGTTATCGAAATGAGTTAATAGCAATTAAGAATTTTCTTATTCAGTTTGCAAGATTTGACCCAAACGAACAATTTAACAAAGATTCTAAGTACAATAAAATCTTAAAAAACTTCATGTTATTTTGTTTATATTTGACTGAAGCTTTGATAACAAATATCAAACGCTCAAGGATATTTCAATCAACGTTGAAATCAATGAAATAAAGTTCAAACTAATTCCAGTCATAATAAGACTTTGCCAACAAAGATTCCGTAAGCTATTAGAATTGATGGAGGAAGAAAACGAATAAACACTATATTTAATAGCATAAGCCTTTTTATGAGTATCGCTATTAACCTTGTTGGCAACGTTCCTTCGTGCCTGTTTATGGTGCGTGATAAACTTAATGACCCTTAATACTGAATCTAATACCCATGAGTTTTTAGGATAATGTATTCATGTTCATGTCACCTTTATCTTTAGAAGGAAATCCTGTTGGATATCATCCAAGTCGCACCAACAACATTTTGTTTCAATGAATTTCTTCCTTGGCTTGTTTTATGGTTCGTGTTGTGTAGTTCTTGTTATTTTAATACAAGAATCTTAAAAACGTTTGAAAAACTAAAGTAAATGTTTAAAACAATTGCTTGCAATTAAATATTAAAATCAATTTCAGATCCCAATTTTTGATTCGACTTTCAAAGTAATAACTATTTTCATCGGCTTCAAAACCAGATTTTCTATCAATAACGAATAAAGATCCTTACTGCAATACACATGTAAATTCAAAGGATGATATCTTTACAAGGATGTAAAATACGTACAAAATTCGCTCTTTACAAACTACGCTCTAATGTTGTTAAGAAATCGTTGTCCAACTTTATTAAAACCTTTTTACAATTTTACACTGCACTTCATATTTATTTAAATCATCATCGTCTAATTTCAAACTGCATTCTGATGAAATTGCATATTCTATAGATATTAATCATGACATACCCAAGCTTCCTTAGCTAAAAAGTTGTAAAACTGCAATTTCATCAATAGTTACTCTATGCATTGTTTTTATTTTACGTACATATTTTATACAGATACTATATTATTTAAAAGAAATGCTAAATCTTATAATATACAAGGGCAGTGGACTATTACAAAATACTATAAAACAAATGTAAATTACAAAAACTTCGGTTTCAGATGGCAGTGATGTAAAGTGACTAGAATAATCAGCAGTAGAGTGACCTACAACTTGCATCACAAAATTTGTATTAAATTCAGTCTTATGCACAGTAAACTTAAATATCAAAATGCGGATAAAAAACTCTTATAATATCAGTACAACTGAAAATTATAAAACTTACTAATAATAATACTCGTACATTATGAACATGCCATAATTATGCAGTATATTTTAACATTCAACTTAACGTTTTTGTCTTCGTAGAGGATTCATGAAAAATAAACGTAAAGGTACAGAATATGGGAACAAAAACGAAAGTAAATATTTATTTTTCTTTTTTAAACATTGACACAACCACACAAATAATACAAATTTTGTCGTCAAACACAAAACAAAACAGTAAGTTAAGGTATATTAGTATAGTTGGACAGTTCTTTTCCATTCTTGTACATTGATGTAATGATGGGGTCCAGATTATGGTATTCTTTGCCAGAACGAGGCCGAAGTGTGCTGGTGGGCTGCCGACTGATCCTGCAATTAATAAAATACCCCATTTCTTATCGTGTTTTTCTTTTGATAGAAAAAGAGGAGAACAAACTGATGAACTGACTTTTTGTAGTAGAACAGTTATGTTTGGGACATTATTTTAGTAAAAAAGGAGATTAAAAATCTTAAATACTTGAAATACTATCTCCTCAAAATCCAAATTAGGGTGAAAAAAAACATTGTAATTTTATTTCAAAACTTTTTCAATTTAATAAAAACCCTTTATAAATATCTATAAATAACTGAAGCAAAATAAAGTGAAATATCTGTTGAACTTTACCTCAAGCCTGTTGGTGTATCAGAGGAGGAATGCGATGAAGTGAGAGATAAAGTTTCTATATAATCTGACATATCAGACGTGCCACTCGAAGTGCTGTGTGTATCCATAATACCTGAAGAAAAAATATAATTTATTACATCATGATAGTTATTAAATAAAATATGTGACAACATTTTATGTTTGTTACCTTTAAACTGTTTAGGAGGCAAAACAGGTACTTCTGCTTCAGCTGACGATGACTTTGCAGGATAATTTGCTCGGTGTATTTGCATAGATAGGTCTCGTAATGGATCAGATGATTTAGATTTTCTCGGCAAAGATGTATGTACACACCCAGACAAATTACCTCTCATCCTCCTTTGTAACATGTATTGGTATTTGGAGTGTCCTGAAGTCAGAGGCATTTCAAATTCCTGGAATTCCCCAGGACCATGTTTCAGCGAGCAACTCGACACACCAGAGTCATTTGAACTCGATGAATCTCTATTTCCACCAGATTTACATGGTACACTTGAAGATCTCTTTATTTGCGCGTTATCCATATGTTTATTTCTTAAGTGCGGTACTTCTTTAGAAGAACTTTCTTCTGAAGTTTTATTTTCAGATCCCGATGACTTACAGCAGTCATAACAGTCTCTTTCATTTTCACATGGTGGAGACGCTAGTCTATTTTCCAGAGCTAAATTTCGAAGAGTCTCCAATGATGATGAAGTTGCATGACTTCCGATACTGCTATCAAATTCTTTTAAATCTTCTAAAAGCCTTGCTGAATCTACAGAACTAGATCGCTTTTGTATTAGGTCTCTGTTATTATTCGTATTTGTTTCATCAAATGAGTGAGTTCTGTTTCCACTTCCATTCAAAGTAGGTATACTCAAAGATTTTTCAATGTCTGCTCGATAAAGTTTGTGTATAGGATGTTTCAAACTGTGTGACCAATTTTGCTTCGGTGACATAGGTGTGTATCCTGGATTCGATCCAAGACCTCGATGTGACATTTCACACTTACCCTCACGGGACGGTTCCATAAGTAAATATTCATCGCTTCTATTTCTTTTAATATCTGTCAGTTTATGAGCCGGATTTTGGCATTGAACACATTTAGTACATAGTTTTGGTTTTCTTGGAAGAGAGTTAACAGCAAGATCAATATTAGCACTCAATGCATCTAATTCACTTTGAGTTACACCAGCTTTCTTTAACAAATCTTTAGCATTTTCATAAAACTCCAACGATAATGCAAATTCAAGATTTTCATAATTTGCATACGGGCCCTCAAACTCATTTTCTTCCTTAGGTTTAACATTTTCATAATTTGTAAACCCAGTTTCTTGGGCAATACTTAGGTCTTTATCTGAATCAGCTACTGCACTTTGTCTATTTGTCTTCCTTGACATGTCCACCGTAGCGTATAACGCCATACTATCTGACTTATCATTGACAACATCGGTACTTATTTTGTCTCCAGTAGGACTCTTTTTGCAATATGGAAGACTTATCAAATTGTTTGCCCAATTCGTAACTTTTTGACAGGGACATTCCACTGGTTGTAAATTTTCCTCACATTCTACTATAAGCGGTTTTTTCTTTGAACCAAATTTCAATATGCATCCACATTTTTTTGTTAGCACTAACGAACCAGGTGTAGAACTTTTTGTAACTTGAAATAAATCATCCGCCAGAGCTTGTTTAATTCTTTTAGGTGTGTCGTAGTATTCTGCATTATCAACCTGAAATATTAAACGTATTGTAATAAACATAAAACTACTAACGCTGATCGCTTAAGATAATCTATATACGGATTGTACTTACTTCCGCATGTGCCGCTTTAGGGATATCGTAGTTCTCATATGGCCCGACTTTAGAATTCTTGATGGGATAATTTTCATTAACACATGGGCATAGCTTTGAAGGCAATGGAGCCGGTGGCTTCTTTTGTTCTAAGTTTGACGGTTTAGGTGGCCTTTGTGGTGGACAATCCTGACATTGACAGGTATCTAAAGATTTTCTTGGTTTTGGTGTAAAATATTCTGTGCTGTTCGAAGAATTATCGGAGCTACTTTCAGGAACTGATTCCATAGTCCAAGCAGGATTGAAGTGAGTACCAGGAGTAAGAGCAATTGTTGATGAACGAGTCATGGCTCCAAGTTTTGTTTGACAATTGTTACAGCGTTCAAGTGTTACATGATCTGCACCGTTCCACGGAGCCTTCGGACATATTATATCTGGTTCCGTTCTATAATCGTGTTCATCAAATCCCCGCCGCTCATCAGACGGCCAGTACGGTGATGTTTCTCCGCAGTCATCTCCAAAGTAATTTTCTTCATATAAGGCACTAGCTGTGTCTGGTATTGACTGATCAACGGTATTAATATCGGAGAGTCGTGTATTTGCCCGCATCTTGTGTCCTCTTTCACCACCTATTCGGAGAGTACAGATACATTAATAATTTTTAACAAAGTTTTATTTTTTATATTTAACTAAATATGCTTAAATAAATTACCAGTGCCAGTCCGGGAAGAATTCGGTCGTTGAAGAGACAAATTTCCATGAGCGGCTTGGTCGAAGGCATCCGTAATCTCTTGTGCTTGATCAGTGATGAGCAAATGCAGTCCTTCGCCCTTGCCACAGTGGGAGCCACCCTCGAAGCAGAACCGTCCTTCTACTACTCCATAACGTCTGTTAAACAAAATAATTAGCTAAATTTTATTAAATCTTTGAACACATTTTATAAAGTGATTATCTCTTAATACTATTTCCCACTCTATCGTTTAAAATGCTATTATGCAGAAGAATACCATGAATTTAATTTTGTAATTTTTTTATTAATTGTAAGTGAATGCCTGACCGCGGTCCCACCTGATAGTAAGTGGAGACGCAGTCTAAGATGCTGTGCGCACTAACTTAGTAATAGCCTATTCACTTTTAAATAAATAAATTTATTTTTATATTATTTTAGTATTTAACAAATTCAATTACGTAATGATATAGTAAAAATCTAATATCGATCAGTACGAGTATAATATAGAAATAAACAAGGTCTCTAAAAAGTATTTTTTGATAAAAAAATTAATTATTATATTTCACCCATTCGTGAATAACTGCAACAAATTTAAATTTTATTATTGTCCATTAGGTTCCATTTACTCGAGCGTAACTTGGCCGCAGTTTGGATAATTTTATATGAAATTGTATTAATGGCAAAGCAGTGCCCCTAATTCACGACTAACTGGTATAGTGCTTCCTTTATAATATTCAGCGAAACGCGGAAGCAATTGTCGTTTAGTTTGTAAATTGTTTTATGCGTTTCGGTCCAGAGTTTTGTGTGATATTTTGCTAGGTTTTGTATGTATGTCTTCAATTTTGTGACCTTAACTATTAAAAGATTATTTATGGAAAAAATTTTTTTGGCCTTAAAATTTGACGAAAAATTGGCGATGAGCATTCGCTTTAAATAAGGTGATCTATTGGTACAAAAAACACGAGATGCTTTGTGATGTATTCTGGGATAAATGTGAGAATACTCAAAAAAATATGTTTGGAATTATTTTGTATTTTACTATGCAATATATTATAAATCTAATTTAGTTTTATATATGGCCGTCGAAATAAGCAACTCGAAATGTAGCAGATAAGTTAAAATTTAACTAGTCCGCAGTTATAGTTACAGACACGGAACGTTAAGCAATCTCGGAAACTCAAGGAGTCGTAACTCAAAAATATTTCGAATTTCCGCCTGTGGCAAGAGTTGGCAACACAGGGGGGCTAACTCGGCCAAAATGGAGACGCGAACAAAATGGTGGAGCCGACAAAATGGCTGCCTCACCGGAAGCAGCCGCTATTAACTCACGCTGGCGTGCAGACCAACTACATAAACCCGACAGATGCCACGTTTATGGACGAACCGTGAAATGTTTGCATTTTATTATTCAACTGAGTGTAGTTGTGAACTGCTACCACTGAGTCACGTTTATTACCTGTCTAAGTTTTATTTTCTAGCTTTTGTAATGGATCGCTGTTGAAAGTAGTATCTGTTAGCAGTTCAACCAAACATTCGTCATGTACTTTATATATTTTATATTTTCCCGACTTAATTAAACCATAATGTATACTTACCTTAAATGAGCCAATTCCCACAGTCCAAGAAGACGTGGAGGGACACCACTAGTCAAGGCAAATTTTCGCCCTTGGATATGTAATCTCGCTGGTCCTGGCGGTAGTTTCCTGGAACCTCCTCCACCGATCATTACCAGAAATTCTTTTGAAGATCCAAGTTGTCCACCGACCTTGACTTGCCAAGAAATCAGCCTCTCTCGAGTCTCAAACGCAAGCACTACGATAACGTCTTGACATATTATTGCGATGGTATTGGACTCCTTATCCAACGTGAATCCAGATTCAAATCCCAAAAAGTGTTGAAGTGAGAGAGACGCTTTTGTCTGCCCTTTCTTGTACCGGTCTTTCGGATCTCTGTACAGCTGCAAGTGAAGACAATCTGAAACAAAAGAAACGCATTTCAGTACCTCGCACTTGTGATTTTTATGATTCTGATTAACTCATTATAATGAAGGTAATAGAAATATAGAGAAAGAATCGTTTTTATATCATGAAGTGAGAAGATGAACCTAGTAGTAAATGAAGAAACCTTATCCTCTCAAGATAAGTCGACAAACAAGGCACGAACTTTATTACTCTCACCGATCGGATTAATTGCCTGAACTTTTTGCTGCCAAAAGTCTTTTTTCCAACAGCTAGGAATAGACAGTCCCAATAATTATTGGCCATCCGACATACGTTCCAATTATCGGACCGGAGAACAGTTCAATTAGAGGGCGAGGGTCTTTGAAGATTAGCGCACACTCATGGACATTGGCCGAAGTAGCTTTACGTCATTGGTTTTTTTATCGTAACGTTAATTTAGGCGCTGTGAAAACGAAGACACTTTTTGTTGCCGATACAGCACACTGCCACACGTTCAATGCTCGTTTGAGCAGCATATTTGCAGAATATTAGCAGTATATTCTCATATTAGGAGAATATTTGCACAAAAAAAAACATCTTAAGTCGTTACAACTAAATAATAAAAAATAAGTAAATTACCCAAAAAATAATTAGTGCATTGAAACAAAAATTGGCATACGTAGTCTCGATAGTATTTATTTTACTACTAGTGTGATAAGTAAACATAATCATACTGTGAAGGTTGTACACCTAATAGAATTAAAATATCCTTATTGTAAGATCCACAGTTATTTTTTACAAATAGACCTAAGAAATATAATAATAACGCGTTAAAGAAGGCTATTTTTAATGTAGATCTATTTAGTGATGTCTATTCACAATAGCCGTAAGTCAACTATCTATAAATCTAGTAGCTAATCGAACTCACTTATGTATACAAAAAGAAATGTGAGCTACTAGTTCAATAACTTTGACTCTTCAGCTGCAGAAGAATTTTCCAATTACTCGCCAATCGAAGTTAACAAGAGTCGGAATTCTTTAAGCGGAATCAAAGTGGGTTAAGCTCAAGTGGCACGCACTACACTACTTCACTCGAGGAGGTAATACGATCAGACCCGCTCACGGTACGACACTGTGAATAGAATGTTCGTGTCACAGAAATGAAATCGTAGTAGAATAATTGCTTTGGATCTTCGTAACATTAATATGGGATTCATTTCCTTATTAACTTTAGCTCTCACTTGAGGAAAATAGGACGAAAATGACAGTTTTGATTTTGACTTCTGTATCCAATACACAATTGAGTTATTATTTGAAAGTAACATCCCACCAAAAACATCCTGTAAAAAAGTAGCAAGTCTCGATAGAGTTGCTTGTTTGTCTCTAAAAAGTAATGAAAT
>DWKA01001913.1:0-11490 GCA_018249155.1 Panoquina ocola ocola | reverse complement strand
CAAAAGAAATATTAGCTAGGTGGGTCAAGACTCATTTTGGCCGATAGTACCTACCTGTTCCAAAAAAACGCAACGTTCACGTCGCGTCGACTATAAGCGAATATGACAACCTCGCTATTGGTCAAAAAACGGTTATAAATGACATTCACATGCACAAGTGGCATTCTTATGTACTAAGTGACATTCATTTGACCGGCGCGCTGTTGTTTGTCACATTATCATTGTACTGCAGACTGTTCTCTGATTTTTATGGACACAATCATATTGATTGATCAGTGTGTATACTACTGACCCGTAACTTGGCAAGAGTCTGAAAGAGATAGATGCACAGAAGTCTTCTTTTAGAAAAACAGAAATCTGCACATCTAGCTGTCTCTTTCAGATTCTTGCCAAGTTCCGTGTTTATGACTATACCTGCGAGTCAACATCAGCCCCTACAAACTTGTGCCCCGGCGGCGCCTGCACCATGGCGCGCAGCTCCGACCCGATGCGCTCCGCCTGCGCGTTGCTCGCCGTCATCCACGTCGGCTCGCTCGCCCTGTCGACAGCGTGACGTCATTTACCGTCATTCACCGGTTAACTTGCAGGCATCGGGAACAAGCATCGGCAAGCAACGCCATCATCTACGTCGGGTCGCTCGCCCTGCCATAGCGAGCATGACGTCATTTAACTATCAACTCGTGAATGGGGAAAGCAAACAATTGCCTTTAAAGATTTGTACGTCTTCTAGTATTATCCAGATTAGGGGGGGGGGGAGGAGTAATTGCGATCATGGATAATCTTTACATTTATAAATTAGTTTTAATCACTCTTTGCGTATGCGAACATTATGAGATCTCATAGTATTGATTATATAAATACGGATTCATTCAGAACTGCGCGTAAACTATAGCACCTGTTTATATGATGGTACAAAACTACAAACAATATCAACCGTCCAGTAAGCGTGCCACACACAACGACCTGCGGTATAATGGCACCGTAGCGTACCTTGGAGCGCCAATGCCCATTTTATTATTTTTTAACCCCCGACGGAAAAATAGGACTGTTATAAGTTTGACGCGTCTATCTGTGTGCATGGGTGTGTGTGTGTGTGTTTGTGAGCCGTTTAATAGTTGTGGGGGGTGAAAGCGGGGAAGAAATTATCATGTTACTTTTTAAATGTCTGTGTCGGGGGTTTTTTAATTACATGTATTATGTGACTATTCTTAATTGGATCAATAGATAATGTTAAGAGAACACCAACCGTCTAGTAAGCGTGCCACACACGACGACCTGCGGTATGATCGCACCGTAGCGCCGGTCTTGGAGCGCCCGGGGGCGAAGCGCCCGCGGCAGCCACACCACCTGCTGCCCGCGCACGCGCTCGCGGTTGTTGCGCCAGTACGACATTTGGCGGCCGAATGATAGCACCTGGACGCAGGTTAGATTAGGTTAGGCCTTCATAATGCTCGTATGCTGGACTGGTTATAGGCCTACGTCCAACATTAGACTACTCAAGGCTGATGGATGGAAAGCCTGTCCAGTGCAGCAGTATTACACAGGTCTCAAATCAATTGGGTGAGGTACAACAAATAACATAATTGTAATATACCAAGTTATGGATATTCTTAGAAGTAAGCTCTCTATACACTATACAAACTGCTTAGTATAGGCAATTTATTCGATCAAGTCAGGTTACTTTTTTGTTTACTCGGATTATAACGGATAGAACTTTTTAAACTGGTCGGGTTATATTTATTTTTTTAAACTGATCGGGTTTTTTTTTAAACATGTCGGGTAATGTTACCTTCTCGGCGTCGTTCCCCTGCGCCGACAGCACGTTCTGGCTGAACATGTTGAGGAAGTCTCTCGCCAGCGGGTTGCCCACCTTGTACTTGGGCCCGTCCTTGTGCGGCAGCCGGAGGAAATGGCAGCAACCTGTTACAATCCGCCGCGATTATGAATTATGATACAGAAAAAATATGTTGACATTTGGATACGCAGAAATGTATGACAAAATTACCCTCGAATATAAAAAAATTCAGCCAAGTGCGAGTCGGAAATAAGGAACTTCCTCAATACATTATTAAGAACGAGATATCAACACAAATACATTGCGTTGAATGGTTCTTTATTTTTGTTTTCAAGGTTATGGCTTGAGCAACAATTTCATTCTTTTTTTCTCTATACTTCATTGCATCAATGCTACATTAATTAGCGTTGCTAATATAGCGATAGCCACTTCAAGTACATCGTCAGCTCTTTTTTCATGTATTTAAATAAAAAAATAATAAAAAAAACAAAGTAATCGTTCACCTTGAACCTGAATCCCACACCACACTCCCAGCCCATGGTACTGGTTGGCCGTCGCTTGGTCCTGCTTACTCTTACGCGCGTAATACGCTTTGCGACTCAGGTCTTCCTGTGAACCAAAATCGAGGAAATAAGAGTCTTTGAGAGAAAATCTCCTATTTTCTCTCCTAGTCTCTTTGAGACTCTTTGAAAGTATATTTTATTATCTTAAAAAATATAATGGATTCCTCTTGATGACTAAACTGCATTATCAAACTGATTTGTACAACTGACATTAATAAAAATAATTTATTAGAGTAAAAATAAAATTTTATAAATATGTATTTTTAATGCCAAAAAAATATAATTTCAATTACAACTTGGATTTGGTTATGCAAAAAAATATAAAAACCAAAAAGTCAGGTTCCACCGAGATTTGAACTCGGATCGCTGGATTCAGAGTCCAGAGTGCTAACCATTACACCATGGAACCGCTTACGTAGCAATGTATTATTTGCGGGGACTTCTCCCGCGACCAGTAGAGAAACGTTTTTTATCCTTCGTATTCAGAAACCTGTGCGATCTCATAACACAATAAAAAGTATCCCTTGTATTTCCGTTTTGTATATAGAATTTTTCAAGAAACTAAGTAGAAAATAATATTTAGTGTAATGAATACTAGCAATCCATCCTCTTTTGTTGTTGTCAATAAGGTTGTAATTTGTCTGTCTTTTTGGATACAGAACAAATTATACATTTACAATTTAAAGGACCTATGACGTTATATTCAAATGTCATAATATTTGCGAATACGGCGATATTGGTTGGGGAGGTACAATATTACCTCCACAGTCTTCGGTAGCACATATAACTCTGTGTCAACTTCTTTGGAGCTCATAACCATGGGGCAGGCCTCTAGCAAGCCCTCCAGCGGTACCGGGGGTTCATCCGAGGCCTCCCTGGTCCTGCTGTAGGGCACGAGGAACCCCCAGCCCTCGGATTGGATGTAGTGGACGGGATAGCCTTCCCAGGATAAGCGGAGGAGTTTTGGTGTGATCTGAAAGTCAATTAAAACATGGTCACAGCTGATTATTATTTTAAAAAGATTAATTAAGTAAATTGAGCGTGTCTCACAACGCTTTGGGCATGAGAAAAGTGGCGCAATAAAAAATATTTGTTATAAAAAATATTTTACAATGAGGGCTATTGTAAGCCCTGTAGTAGCTTTTAATTTTTTTTTATAGGTACCACAGGTACACACCTGCATGCTAGTAGTAATATTATTAGCGCCGGGCGTCCAATCAGGGTCTTTACCCGGTTTGCTGCATAACTTCCTGTACCAGGCCGGATATCCGGCTAAGTACGGTCGTTTGACCGGCAACAACGCACCTAAGTCATAAAGCTTCTTGAACTTAGCGTCTAATTCTTTTACATGCTTCTTCGGTACATTGAAATCCGTTTCTTCTAGCAAATCGATATATTCTTCACTTAAACATTCATAATCTTTTTGTTTCAATGGAACTTCTATACATTCTTCGACTTCTATACATTCATTTTCTTCTTCTATAATCTTTTCTGCTACATTCTTTTCTTTTGCATCTTTCTTTTTCCTTTCATAACTCTTCTTTAACTTCAAGGTCTGCGTTGACCAGTCCTGGTCCCACATCCAGAGGTCACGTTTGTAGTCTTCATTCTCCATGA
Source organism: Panoquina ocola ocola (assembly GCA_018249155.1). Lineage (NCBI taxonomy): Eukaryota > Metazoa > Arthropoda > Insecta > Lepidoptera > Hesperiidae > Panoquina > Panoquina ocola. Next base: position 7,515 of record DWKA01001913.1, on the reverse strand, counting down.
GTCGACAAGTCTCATCGGCCTTACGCGACAAGATCTGTCGTGACTCTAGCTTGCAATCCTCGTATACGGTTTCCGCTGAATCTATGTATTGCAGCCAGTTTGAGTTTACTGGCAAGTAAGCTGTGCCTGGAAAATATAGGGAGTAAAATAAGTAATTAATAGATAAGGATTAAGTTGGATAGTTATTAAAGGTTTGTTTAATATGTACTTCAGTTTTTTTTGCGAATAAGCACTTGCTTTATGGACAAAGCCTTAGTTAGACTGTTTTTCAGGGACACATTGATGTGCATTTTTCATTATAACTAACAATGACAAAAATAATAACAACCAATTTTATGTTACTTTGGATTTAAAAAAATTGAACATGATATTTTTTGGTCCTTCGAGCCGAACTTACCTAACTCCAGCATACCAGCCAACGTAACGGGATGCGGGAATCGTTCCAGGAACATCGGCAAGAGTTCCCGGAGAACGTTATGAGTGGCTACCACGTCACCCGCGCAATAATTCATTAACTTCTGAAAATTCTCGTGCACATCTTCCATTGTACCTTCCACGAATACATCACGAGTTTCTTTGTCTATTAGCCGGCCGCAGTATAGATTGTGGACCTGTGAATACTGCTTGTTTGACACAAATTTCTGTATGACATTGTATTTTTGTATACCTCAGTTAGACCTTAGATTATGAACAAACTGATTGGTTATTGGTGGTGAGGTAATTTTAATGTAAATGATGGATAGGTTTTTACTAGGTTATAAGTTATGTTGTTATAATACCCAAACTTAATTGACACAGTTCAATCAGATGGCATTGTAGTGAAGCATCAACTAAAAATCTATACTAATATTATAAAGCTGAAAAGTTTGTTTGCTTGAATGCGCTTATCTCAGGAACAACTGGTCCGATTTGAAAAATTCTTTCAGTGTTAGATAGCCCAAGCCCATTTATCGTGGAAGGTTATATAACATTACGCTAAGATGAATATGAGAATTTGGGCCGTTAGTAAAAAATATATGTATTGATAATGATGACCATGCCTCACTCAAACTATTCAATGAACTGATCTCCATCCAGTCATCGTCGGAGGGGTCGGGCTCCTTGTTCTTGGTCTTCAGAACGGCCCGCTGGTAGCTGGTAACCCCACTCACACACGTGTGCATCGACATTGTGTCCATGAAGCGAACGCCTGCAAACATTATGGTACAGAGTATAGTCATGGAAAACTTTGCAAGACCGTAAAAGAGACAGGTAGATGCGCAGAACAAAAAGCAGAGCAAAACTACTTCTGCGCATCTAATGCCTCTTTCTACGTCTTGCTAAATTCCCTGCCCATGACTGTATATAGTATTGTATGACTCTTAGTTCAATGGTGATTAGGTTTTAAATAGTTTAAATCAGCATAGAAAGGTTTTGTATGTTCCTCAATTTAAAATTAAAAGTAACATATTTGCTTTTATAGAATAAGGGTAGCAAATGAGATAGTGCCACATTCATAAAATTAACTGACTATAAATTAACTGTCTGTTAACTTCTACATATAAATAACTTGAGATGTCGAAGTATTAGTTTATATACCAAAAAAATAAAGACTCTTACTGTCGCATCTACGAGTATAGGAGGAATGATTTATGTTTGTAACAAATTTTCTCAAAAACAACTGAACCAATTTCTAAATGTCTTTTACCATTTGGTATTACTGATCAATTATTGGATTAAAAAATAAATGCCCACCAGTGCAAAGGCATTATAGGTAGCTAGTTTATTAAAATACATCAGAATAGAAATAGATCAAGCAAAAAATTACACACCTGTCTTTTTTAACCAGTATTGCTCTTTAACCTTAGCTCGGTCATAGGATACATTGTGGCCAACAACTATTCTCGGCCGATCGATATTTCCACAAGGTTGTGTTCCGTCAGTCTCTAAAGGTATCAAGTCCTCATACCTCACATCGTCGAATGTTTCGTGTGGATCGTAATTCGCGAGTGGTGCACTTATCCAACCATACCTAAAAATATTTGAAACAAATTATGTGAAAGACATTCTTTTATCTATTTTTCACACACAATATGCCTCTTTCTTAGTCAGCATAGCATATAGAGTAAGATCCCAGAGCTGCCAGACCTTACTTATTTCTGAAATAACAAATTTCAATGCAATAGACTCTCCTATATGCATTTAAGAGTCCCAGGATATTTGTTATCTCAACAAAACGGCCGATAACCAGATATGAGTAAAAAAGTAGCAAAAAATGTAGTTTACTTTTCTACTACTTACTGGCAAAAAGTAAGCTATGTTTTTCGCTACTTTTTTTACTAGATTAATAGGTAATGGCTTTAGTGTTGCTATACATATGGCGATGGTCTATAGATAATAAGGACCACCTGTTTATTTGTTAGGTACTTAACTACAAAAAAAACAAATAAAACTACTGGAATCTGTACAACTAACATTGATTACAAATATTGCCACTATTTCATTTAGTTACATAACTCAAAACTTGGATTCAAAAGTACCACACCTTTAGAATTTAACCACTAAGACATTTATAATACATACTTTCTTTACTCTTTTCAATTCTTGAGCGAACAACATTCTAAATTTAAAACCAGTGTAAACTGACCAAGCATTGGGTGATACAGCACAAGCAAGTGTGGGTCTCTTCCCAGCAGACATGAGCACCTCCACATCAAAGATCAGGGCATCATCAGGTGGACATGGTATCTTCTGAGCTGGACCCTCTCCATATCTACTCCAACCAGCTTCTTTTGACCATTGCTGCATGACCAATTATGTCTTAGCTTAGCATTACTCTAATAATAAGTTATATCTGTATATCATATACATAATAGTATCTAATTTTATGTAAAAAAAAATGTTGTAAACATAAAAATCAGACACAGAGTTTACACATGGTAAGATCAAAAAGTTTCACAAAAGTATTCAATATATTCTTTGAAGACATTTACTCATAATAAAAATAAGATTTTACTTTCTTCATAAATATTTATTTTTAAGACTTTACTGAGTATGATAACATAACCAAATTAGCGAGATATTACTGAAGAGAACACAATAATAAACACATACTTTGGGTAATGGAGGCAAGTTATTAGTAGCTAACAGCTGCAACAACTCCCTGTATGGTGCACATTGCTGCTCTCCAATGTTATGGAAATGCTCCACAATATCTTCACCCCTTAGTTCAGGTAACTTTAACTCCACATCCGGCAAATAACTGAAGTTTTTATAGTCTATGCCATGTTTTAACAAGTTTTCTTGACAGCTAGAAAAAATTGCCTGTATTATTATAACCCAGGAATTTATAAATACAGACAACAAAATTGTTTACAATAAGGTAATATAGAAATCAATAAAATTAACTCACCTATAAATTAACTTTTGGTCAATAGAAATCGCAGGTTTCTTAAATAACTGGTCGTAAATGTTCTTAGAGATCATTTGTATGTTAACCTCGTTCACTCTAAATTCTTTTGAATGTTGTACTTCTTTATTTTCTTCCTTTTTATCCTTTTTAAGGTTATTCTGCACATTCATCTCATTATTATTATGTCTAATTATTTTAACTTCACTACTTGGTAAAATATCACAGTAACTACGGCACAGATCATAATATCTATTGAGGTTGGCAATATTACACCTTTCTTTCATACATAATGATAACATTTTTTAATAAAATAAAATTGTCTTCCCGGTTTTGTTTATTTACATTCTCAAGTAAAATAACAAGTGTCACTACTGTCACTGTCATAATTTTGCTGTCATAAGTGCTAGCCACAGACCAGGTAGGATCGCTGTTTTTTTCACAGATAAACGTAAAATAAATTAAACGAATGTATAGTTCGCGCGCGAGTTCATTGCCGAGATTCCTGACGTCACACGTCACTCCGTCGTCTTTAATATAGTGTCATTAAAGCACAAAATTATTTGTGCTCCCCCCTTTACTCGGCAATAAGCTCGCGTGCCAATTATAGACATGTCTACTTTGTTTGTAATATTAAAAGGTTTTATTTAATTAAAATTTCTCAAACATAAATTCTTGAATGTTTCATTAATAATGACAACAGTAATGTTATAAATACTTTAATTATCATCCCTTAGCTTGCCTGGCTAGTCACTACCCTCTTTTTTGAGCATGTTTAGGACTTTAGGTCCATAGCACAGACTAGGTAGGTGTTCCTTAGGCAGGTGGTAAGTGGTAACCACATAACATCAGTGTGGGTGGACCATGGATCATTAGCTTATTTGAAAGATAGTAACATAGAGCTGTTTAATTATTATACCAATTTATGAAAATGTTTGCTTAAACAGCTGTTACTTATTACTTCGCTACACATATTCACATTTTAAATGTATATTGTTATGAATATATTATTATTTAAAAAATGGACTACATAATTCAATTAATTCATAACAATTAGATCCCATATCCATAACTATTGGATCATAATATATTAGATTAAAAAGAAAACAGGAAAAAGGAAACAACTATACATATTTACTGAATATTTATTAGTCATAATAATATTATATGCTTACAGGATAATAATAGAAAACTCAAGTTATAATAATTGTGAAAACAATGAATAGATAGTAAGTGCCACTTATAAATAGAGGAATGTAACAAAACAAGGCATTAATAGCTCAATTAGTTCTTAATTGATAGTCTCCATTCTGTGTGATGTACCTCACCCAAGGTAGAGCTTGATAGCCACTCTTTTCAATGATTTTCAGGTACCTAACTTGGATACCAGATGTAGTGAAGTAAGGGATTTCAAATTTGACTTGGATGGGAGGTTTTCCATCAACATCTTCACACTCAACAGAAGGCAGACCGAAATGTGCCCTCATTAGATACTCCTTGCCTCCAGGGAAAGACTTAATTGACCAAGTTATAGCATTTTGCTCCGGTGTATACTTAACACTGCCAATAGTAGTTTTGAACTTTGGAGAATCAGCATCAGCAGGCACGGGAATTATTATCTCAACATTGTTAGCAGTTGAACGCCTCTTAAACTGAGACTTAGCTTTGATCATGTATTCGACTCTGGAATGAGCATGGCGTTCGATAACAGACTCAATCCAAATTAGAGGCTTCACATGTGTGTTAAGTCTGTATGACATTAATTCAAACTCCCCATCGGGAGGTATGAATGAAATGGTTCTATCGTTTTCGAATCTGGATAATCTGACACACTGGTGAAACTTTACATCCTCCAATTCCACAGACTTAGATTTGCCTCTACCAGTGCTTTCAAACAGCACCTTGTCATTCAGACCAAGCCTCAGTTCAGGCATACCGGACAAATACACTCTCATTTTAATAGCTCCTACTATCTCACTTCTAAGTACATTTCCATTTGAGTTTGCAAGCAAGTTGACAGATTCAATAACATCTAGAAATACTTCATTTTTCCTATACTTAATCCCTTCCGATCTCCATGAGACTGCATTGGTTACAGCCATTGGGATTCGAGGTTGCATTTCCAATTTATGGCCCTCCTGCGTGATATACTCCTGCAGGATCTTACTGTCAGTGGTCTGTGGATAGCCAAAGTCTAACAGTTCATCCATCAACTCGTAAATCACGACAAAGTTGTCCCGTATACTCTCTTCTTCGAGTTCCTTGAAATATTCTGTCATAACTTCAACAATTTTGTATAGAAACACAAAGACAAGTGCAATGTTAGCATTTTTCTTAGTTGTAGACACTATGTAGAGATTATTGGTTTTGATGTACGCGAAAGTACACTCGCTGGTTTGTAGCAGCGGAGTCAGCATGCCTTCCTCCTCTTTCTCCATGAGAAGAGGCATGAACTTGTCTATCACCCCCATGTCCACATCGCCGCGGTAGTTTCGCGAAATCAAAACTTTGCCTTTTACGTCCAAGATGTATATAGCGGACGACGACATCTTGCTGGAAACACAAAATTATCACTGCATGAATAATCATCATAAGATCGCGCTATCTATAACTACAAATACTGTTTGTACTACATAATCTAACTTATGACATCGTGTAAAAACTATAAAACAAAAGTTATATATGTTATATAGTAAGATAAAACTAAGCGGCGGTTTACTTACGTGGTAAATTAAAAGTTTATTTAATTAAAAATCATAGCTTTCTTATACTGCAAGGTCTGTAAGTAAGTAAATCTCACACTCACAGACGTGGTGACGCAATGATACCATGTCCAATTGTCAATTTTATAAGTCAGTACTGTCAGTAAATAAATTATACGTCAGTGTCACAATTATTGTCGCAAGCGTCATCCTTGGTGTAGTTTTCTACTACAGCTTAAAAATAGTATTACAACTGTAGTTCTGTATTTACTGTGCACATTTTATTTGAAAAACGCTAAACTCAATTAATTTATGTATATATGTGCAAGCAAAAGATTGATTATAATAATACATTGAATGCATATTGAATGATATTATATTGAAATATTTGTATCTAAATAAAAAAGAACAGTGATGACAAATGACAATAAACTGTGACATTTGACAATGCAAATCATCAGGTCAAATCAAGATGACAATGACAGACAATGACAAGTCAAGTCAATTGGTCCATTGGTTAGGATTAGGACTTGGGATAGGTCAGAATATAGTTTCCTGTTTATTTTGTTACTGTTTGAAAAATAATCGTGCTGATTGTGCTAAATGCACTTCTTACCGAAGGGACAATATGATGTGATAGCCAATTGAGTTACAGTTTGTGTTTTACACGATGTTCCAAACAGGGAGAAAAGACGATACACCAATAACAGAGGCCAGGAAAAAAAATCCCTTGGTTTTTTTGGATATCTCAATCGATGGAGAAATAGGTTAGTACTTAGTTCTGTGAAGTAAGTTGATACGTATGAGAAATATTAATAATGAATGTAAAGTTATGGATATATTTATATATTGTGCATTTACTACTTGCTGATGCACATTTACAATGACTATTTTGTTATTCAATTTAACGCGTCGAGATCGAGATGCATTGTTAGGAGACTTTACCTACCCACTGCGTCGAGGTTTAAATTTTCTTAAATTTTATATTAAATAGAAATTGTAAACAGCAATATATTTATTTAAGTATCATATTAGTTTAAATAAAACCTAAACATTGAAATTATAGTTGGTGAGACGAGAAGTTTACCTTATGGGACCAACATACAAAGGGACCTGGTCCCCTACAAAGTAGCAGAGATAGTTAAATTTCTTGTCTTATTGTTTTATTCATAGTACCCACAATATGGAATCCTAGAGTGAGGCCATTCATGTGTAGAGATATCCAGTAACATGGTATTTTAAAAATATACTAAGTTTTAATTTCCAATTAATTACTATAATTATGTATTATTTTAATTGTGTGTGTATAATTATGTATTATTTTAACTGACTGTGTCAGTGTCAACCACAGATCACCCCCGATAGATACCGCATACTAAACATTTTGTTACGTTTAGAATTCACCAAAGTTGGTGGAACGCGTGG
>DWKA01001912.1:0-11492 GCA_018249155.1 Panoquina ocola ocola | reverse complement strand
ATATTAGGCCAAAGAATAACTCAAGACGGAGTGTACCGTCTTATACAGGTAATAAACCAATAGGCCCGAATCTTGGCGTCTGTTCGGTTTCCCGCGTTTCAGTGTTGTTTGTTCAGCCAAACGACAGACAAAATATAACATGCGTGACAAAATATAAAATGCGTATAAAAAAAAAGATGCTGTCACGCAGAAAATAATAAGGACATTTTTGACGACACGATGTATGTACCTAGATGCGGAAATTACAGGTTATAATTATCTAACTAAGCCATTTGCCTTTAAGTAGTGATTTTTAACACTTGCACATTTGAAATAAACGAATAATATAATAATGATCTGCAACAAAACAAATCCCCGCTCCCTCACATGTTCGAACACGGTTAAAATGAGATTACTATACAGAGATTTATAACTGCGCTCCAGTAAATGTAACAAGGAGCTAAATATAATGTGTCGTTTAACAAGCAGTATTAATATTCATCGCCGCGCGCATTTAACTTGCATAGAAAATAAACATGCTACTATTGTAATTAATAAACCATTAGCATAGCTGGATACACACTGAGCTCCCGAATTAGCGTAGGACGTGACGTGTTACCAATTTATTTATTCATCGGTTAACGTTTCATATTGTCTAAATGTTTGCGTCCCTAAAATATGTATTAGTTACATTTTATTATTATACGTGCAATATTAATACATATATGAGAATGTAATTGACAAATTCAGATGGAAATAATATTGCCGCGTTCAGTTTTGCAAAGGTTAAGTTTAAGGTTTTGTGCCGAGGAGTCTCTTCCATAGTTGTCTCTCCTCGTTTATGAAACTCCGTTTATTTATTTCATCATCATCATTACAACCCATATCTATCCCACTGATGGGCTAAGGTTTCCTCTCACAATATGAGGGGTACAGGCCGTAATCCACTACGTCGGCCAAGTGCGGATAGGCAGACTTCACACACCTTTGAGAACGTTATGGAAAACTCTCAGGTGTGCAGGATTTGATCGATGGACCATCCGTTCGAAAGACCAACGTTCCAACCACTGGTCTATCACTGCTATTTATTTATTTACTCATAGTTAATATGAACCATTCGTTCCAATTACCGAACCCTAAAATTCCATTGTTGTCCTTACGTCGACAAACCAACCTCGAGGTTCTTTATTCTCGGAATGCGTCCACAAACAGCACAAACACGAATGTTTGTTCAGGCGCGGTATCCCTGTACAATGTTTGCGAATCCGGACGATACCAAATTCAATTTCACTGTGATGTTTCGAAAACGATAAATCATTTATAGCGAGGGCGGGTACGATGGAGTTTTTAATGGACCCAGTTCTAGTACATTCTTTGATAGAAGTTTATTTCCTAATTAATATAAACTCATTTAAATACTGTAGGGAATGACGTTGAGCGACCAAGAAAATAACTATACGAGTAAGGAATGAATCTAAGACATTTTAATGTATTAACTTAAAGCTCAGTAAGTCGCCACCTTTAAGATAATATACGCATTTCTGATGCAGTTTTAAGTTACACTAACTAAATTGTCGGTTATTTGATTGACGCCATTAGCGGTAGTTACTTGGACATGTAACTAACTGGCTCATAGATACATGTAAATATGTACTACAATAATTGCCAATTCAATATTACGAGTATAAGATCGTCGATCGTTGGTATATTGTCTATACATTTTATAAAAAGAAGTCTTGTTTTCTGTCTCTGTGTCTGTCTGGACGCGAACTACGAAACATATTTTTGTATGATTTTCAACAATAGAAAGAGTGATTCTTTATGGGTTCTAAATTAGGTATATACCTAATTTATTATACTTTTATATAAATTAGTAATAATCCACGCGGGCCTAGGGCGGCATACTTAACAATATGTTGCAGAACGACGAGTACGACGTAAAACGCTGTGTACTCATTCCTTAATCAAACATGCCTGATTTAAGAGCTCAACTGCGCAATAAATTTTGAACTAATAAAATACATGCAAAAAATATATGGTCAAATCTAGTTAGGCTTTTGAACTGTATCAGAAGCAGTTTGGTAATCAAACTCAAACTTTATAAGGCCGTACAGACGGACAACTGGTTTTTATAGCGTGAATATTACTATTTAAAAAACATCAAATGATATCGCGAATCGCGCTGTGGGCGAAACACGCGGCTAGATCGATACTTTATAATAAATAATTAAGTAATTAACAATATAGGAGAATGTATGTTTGATGTAGATCTGATTTCGGTCGATGTGGGCAGTATGAATAATTTAAAATTGCCTTTTTTCTGCGGCGGCCCACGGCCCGATTAGTCAGTATTTCGACATTCCGCCCACGCGCTGTTTATTAACGCAAAGCGCCACATTTCATTGTGCAATAAACGCAAAATGCGATCCTATCTAGGCACTTAATGGCTGCGTAAATTTTGGCAACCTTTCCAAACGGCCGATATGTTTGTTGGTAGCGTAACATTTGACGCCGACACAACCGAACTAGATAGAGTCCTGAGACAAAAGTTGCTTACTTGAAAGAGTCGAGCATAAAGTTCTCCGTATCTATTTCCAATCATTAACTTTCTATACGATTCAAAAATTGTTAAAATTGATTTAGGATAAATAAAAAACTATAAACCACTTGTAGTTCATTTTTTAAATGAACTAAGAAATAAGGGCGTTTTATCAAATACAAAGAGTAATATTATGCCAGTTAATAAAATATGACAGACAAACTAATGTTCCCGAGAATAATATTATATTAACATTGTCGATAATATTCAGTACTTGTATTCAAAACACCAACACCTCCCTTAAATCCCAAACTAGACCGTATTGCACTCTGCTTAGTACACAAAACAAATTCAAAAGCAAATCAAACCGATTCTCCATATCAGCGAAACTCGGAAGCCTCGTAACTCCGTATATTCAATTTAACTTGCGACAAGCGCGAACAATAAGCGGACTACACGAGTGAGCACTACCAACCATTACGTATGCAAGCCCTGATGCCATCTCTCCATTGCCTACTTCAAAAACTCCGCTCTACGCACAGTCCATCGACGCGTTAGTACGCACCGCAGAAAGGTATGGTGCGTGTGTTGGAGTTGACGGCGCAATGGATAGTAAATTTTGTAGAGCTCCAAAGGGTAGGTCGCGTTTGGTAGCGGGCTCGCAACAAAAACGCACCGCGCAAACGTCATTGGCTGATAATTGTCGTTGGCCGCTTCCACCGTATCGCCCTAGATAAACGCGTTTCCATCTTATTGTACATTTCCAGATAACGGCCACAATGCACCCTGAATATTACTAATTAGGCGCGCCTCATACCGCCGGCCATTGTTGAAAGAATGAGATAGTTATCTGTTTGTTGTCTGCAAATGAGATTTGCGATGCTGCTTTGTCGGCGAGCTTCGTAAGAGCTTTGTTTCGCGTGAAATATTATTTGCGAAAGCTCGGACGCGGTAGGGATTCCAGTTGTGTGGCGTACTGGATCCAATGGAGAAGTTAAAAGTTAACCACGTGATTTATTTATCTTGGGACGGCTGCTGTTCGTATTAATTTGTAGGATAGCTACATCCATATTGTGTGTAAGCTATCTTGCAATAAACATTGTATCAAAAAACAAGTTAAATTTTTATCGCGAACTTCTTGAACGTACAAAATTTTAGTTCAATTTATTTCTTAAAAGTTTCATTTGAGTTTCAGTCTCTATTATATTGTTAGTAAGTATGTTTGTTTGGATCCAAATTGCTAATTGGGTTAAAACTAAGTTTCTCTTACCGTTTGAAGTTAAGACAATTAGGTATTGTGTGTATGCCATGAATTACCTGTTACTAGGTATACTGGGACCGGATCTTAAGGTCGAAACTCTTCAACGAAACAGCACATTTAATTTTCTTTTTTTTTGTTGCGTTATAAAACATGCTTTTAGTTTTTAAACTGTTCATTTATATAATTCATTAACGTTTTCATCCCTTTGACCACATTACGCTTCATTTATTTTGCGTTAAACGCATTCTTGTCTATTAACATCGCAGATAGCTTAGAAAACTAATTGTATATATTTACAAACTTTGTATTAACCTACGTTTTTATGTGTTTTCATTCATTAGGCGAGTCAATTACTGATGTCAGCTGCGACTTCCTAAATGAAAGCATGAAATAAACCTACCTATATCTTAAAAAGTTTTCGATCTACTGAGCATTACTATATTTTTTTAATTTTGATCTGATCATAGATACCATCTTTTGCCTCTCAGTTCATCTCTTGAAGGAATGAACTTTTAATTAAATTAGTAGTCTTAGTGTTTACAGACATCATTTCAGAATACTAGGTGTGAAAAAGTTTCTAGACCCAGAGGTTTCGATTATTTGTCAGAATGTAATATAATACATTTTATTAAGTATGATATGATGAGGATAATAAGATTCATATTTAAGAAAACGATATAATATTTAGTATTCTCTTAAGGCGTTAAAGAATAATAACAGAGCGAACTCACGCTCGTAGGACACGTCGCCCCGTCGACGATACACGAGACTACGAACAAACGACCGCCGACAGCGCGTAAATCGCAGTAGCAACGCGCAAAAAATTCGCACAAATGTCAAAATAATTAGATACCGCTTACAACTGCTTAATTTTTTACTTAACTCGTTTGTTAGCGATCGCGGCATCTCGTGCGCCACAAAGTCACTAACATGAATATTTGATCAATAACATCGATCCCAAATTTGCTACTACTTACATCGGGGTAGTTGTTTCATTGACGGCGGTGAGCGAGTTCTGTGATCTTTTCTCTTTCCTCTTAACTTTTTAAACAATTTCTACATGTCGGTAATGATTGCTTACCAAGTCAACTTAAACACTTCTTTATAACTCGTTATACTCTTATAATGTGAAATGACAATATCTATACTAATATTATAAAGCTGAAGAGTTTGTTTGTTTGATTGAACGCGCTAAAATCAGGAACTACTGGTCCGATTTGAATAATTCTTTCAGTGTTAGATAGCCCATTTATCAAGGAAGGCTATAGGCTATATAACATCACGGTAAGATGAATAGGATTTTTTTTTTCCCGAAGCGAAGCGAGGGCGGGCCACTAGTTTTGTATAAATTTAAAATATTTTCTAGATTTTTGATCTAAAAAAACCCTCACTTATCACTTGATTTGCTTATTATATTTAGCGCAAATAAATTACAATTATCTATATCACCCTCTTCAATTGAATTAACAACTTTGTATCTTAACTTCAGTGGACTACGAAAAGAAAATTAATTGAAGTAGCTTTATTAACGGGCTTAGTCTACGTGAAGTTCTAACGTTCAAAAAAATAATGGTGCCTATTCATCAAATTGAATCAGATTAGTTGAGCCAATTCTTTGACATTTGAATTGAACCAGAAGTTTTCTCGCTTATTCTAGCATATCGCTGGCCCACTTGCAGTGGAACTACCCTGTCATAGTGCAAAAAGCACTGAAGTCTGTCAGTGCAATATTTAGGAACATGATATAAAACAGATATTTCAGCGGTTATCTGATCCGAGTACATGAAGGAGATGCGGCAAAAAGTTGTTTAACTCAAACATATTTTATTGCCTTTTGATATCAGAACCCACATTAGGTTTTCTCTTTGTAATTTGTTAATGGACGTTTAGTTGATTATGCTTCGTAATGTAACATTGACGGTAGCGTAGTATTTTAGTTCTACTGCGAAACTATAAAGTTAAGAATCTATACTAATATTATAAAGCTGAAGAGTTTGTTTGTTTGTTTGATTTAACGCGCTAATCTCAGGAACTACTGGTCCAATTTGAAAAATTCTTTCAGTTTTAGATAGCTTATTTATCGAGGAAGGCTATAGGCTATATAACGTAACGCTAAGATGATTTTTTCCCGAAGCGAAGCGAAGGCAGGCCACTAGTTAATAAATAAAATTCACAGCGTAACTCTACGATTTTCTGTGCTGTAAATGCCAAGGATACACCCAGTCGTGTTCGGATAGCAAGGAACATAATAGCATCCTCGAGTGATATAGATTTTGAAAATATAAATCTACTCAGTACTAGAGATGACCTTCTCATCATAAGGAGTTGTTAGCAAACAAAATGGACGCTATGGCTCTTACAAAGATATAAAAAGAATCTGTTGGAAGTTTGCATCTCGTCTAGTAGATAATAATGCTGTCACTTGAGTGACCCGCGTGCAATATCGTGTTTCTTTTCGATACAAATGACATCGCTACAACATTTAATGTAAAATCGTTAACAGGCGACGTAATTCTTTTTCTATTCGATATTTATCACCGGTGTCCGGTAAGGAATGGTGATATTGCAGAGCATTTTAAAAAAGTTGGGAAAACTGACTATGACCACTATTTACCATGTGGTACTACCGTCCTCTGCCCATAGACACCTATGAAAAACTTCAAATAGAACAGAGGGCGGGACTGTAGTTAGTCATTCTCATCCCAAAAAAATTAGGCCCAACGATCAATAAACAAAACATCCGAAAACCGATCAGCGAAACGAAAAATCTGAAGTCGAGTCACAGTACCCTGATAATCGGTAGCCAATATTATCGGTTTAGCGTTTTTATTGGCCGTACGAGTCATAACGCAGCCATACACCTGAAATATGTTTTATTACGAAAACATGAGTTGAAATATTTATTGGTCGGATGATTTAACGACATGGCCCGCAGCGCTCTCGCTCAGACCATTCGTTTCATCATTTGGAACTGATGAAAATTGATCTTAAGTTTTTGGTGATTTTACTGATTAGTTTCGTTTTCTGACCAACATTGTATTTATGACATTTAAGAGTTTTAATTTTAATTGCATTATTTTAGTTTGTATGGGACAAATTTTGCACTAGTGGCACTTTTTTGCATTATAAAAGTTGTATACACTTTTATCAACGATTTGTTAATAATAAAATCTATATATATAAAAGCGAAAGGTCACTCACTCATCACGAAAACTCTGAAACTACAAATGCTAGGAGTTTCAAATTTTGCATGCGGGTTCTTTTAAGGACGTAAGTGCTCACTAAGACGGGATTTTATGAAATTCAAACCCATAAGAGGGTTAAATAGCTAGTTTTTAAATAACGTAACAACGAATTATCCACATTAAAAAGAAATTAAAAAAAATTAAAAACATAAAATGTAAGTAGTGGCAATATATGTGTGTTAAAACTGTGTCACAAATTCTTCTAAAGCTTTTTAAGTTGCCATAAATCAAAATAAATCAAGGTTGTAAATTTGCTTACAGAAATCTTTTGTTAAGTGCTTAAAATTATTTTCAATAGATATATTTAGGTGAAATTTCTACAACAGAACAATATGACTGATTCATTGGCCGATTGTAGTGTGAGTTGCTTGCGCCATAGATAATTTGAAGCGTTGAAACAAATCGTTGCGGTTGGGCAGTTGGATAGAACAATTCTGTTTAAATTTGCGGCTAAGTTTTGTGTATTTTTTCTAGCATAAAATATGATAGGGCATTGGTATTATACAAAACCGGAGATGAGGTCATGTAAGGAATTTCTGATGGCAGGCAGAGCTGGCAGACATGGCGCGTACCGGATACAAAATTTAATTCTATAATATTTATGTTTAGCTTTGACCATAATTACAGTCATGGGCAAGATACTTGGCAAGAATCTGAAAGAGACAGTTAGATGCACAGAACAAATAGCAGAGCAAAACGACTTCTGCGCATCTAATGTCTCTTTCCGACTCCTGCTAAGTTACGTTTCGGTGACTATACCCAATCCGCATTGGAGCAGCGTGGTGGAGTATGCTCAGTAGTGGGTCTCAATGGGTTGACGCCATACCCAAAAAACTTATGAGTATATGTCTTGATAAAATGAAATCACAGTAATTACTAAGGTATATTAGAAGAAAACAGGTCAGTAATAAAAATGTAATGTTCGTAAGAAAATTAGTAAATGAATAAAACACGCATCAACACCTGAATCATAATCTTAATTCAAGGAACACTTTTACGAGCGTACCCGGTCTCAATATTCCCGGTACCAAAAACGGGACAGCTACAGTTCCAAATAAAAACGATTGATTCACTCCCGATAAATACGGTTACAGGATAACCGGGTGCCATTTGAGATCCAGAATTAAAATGTTCATCGGTTTTTTACTTCACTAAACTGTGTGGAGTGAGGACAGTTGCCATGGCTAACGTGCTCATAAGCTGGCTTTAAACCAGTCTTTTTGTTACATACAACAGCTGTTTTAATTACTGCTGTTGTTTTAGCTATTCTTGTCGATGCTGTTACTTTAAATATTGATGATTCAGTTATATAAATTACCAGCACACTCGACCTCGCTTCACTTCGGTAAAAATACAGTACATAGTCACTTCTTTTAGGGGATAAAAACTATCCTATGTCCTTCCAAGGACCACGAAGTATCTCCATGTCAAATTACAAT
Source organism: Panoquina ocola ocola (assembly GCA_018249155.1). Taxonomy (NCBI): domain Eukaryota; kingdom Metazoa; phylum Arthropoda; class Insecta; order Lepidoptera; family Hesperiidae; genus Panoquina; species Panoquina ocola. Next base: position 3,029 of record DWKA01001912.1, on the reverse strand, counting down.
AACATCGGTCCAGTAGTTTCGAAGCCTATCTTCAGTTCAAACAAACAATCAAATTTTTCCTCTTTTTAAAATTACGACTTGTATACGTAGATTTTATTAAATTATGATGCCTTATAAAACAAGCAAGGACATCATTTTTAATTTAAAATGCTGAACTATGCGGGTATGGAATTAACGAGTTGAAACTGATTCGTCGGAGACATGCCATCGCTTAAACTTTCAAGAACAATAAAATTGTCTTTAATCAAATTAATGTCGATTGGCCAAACTGTCCCCCCTAGTGCTCTTAACATTTTAAGTAATAAGGAATGACATTTTGTCATTGAAGTATACGGGCTGATGGTCATTATTTGTGGTATTGGGATGACATCATCATAAACTGCCCCTGAGAGACTTGAGTCTGTTTCGTTGAGAGGAGCCACAGGGTCAGTTTTCTAAGGTTGATATAATAAAATGTAGATTCCACACCTTCAAAATCTATTATTATTTAAGTACTGTCTCACATTATTGTTCAAGTCTCACCCATTATTCTGCAGGATGCACCAAGAACACTATAGTTGAAGGCTAGATAGTTGGTCATGCGTTATAATTGATGTTCAAACCAGTAGTCTAACAATGATTACAGTTCAAAAACATGGCAGTATGGTTAGTTAAAGAACATAAAAAACCAGCATGCAAATCAAGTTAAAATTGGCTAATGACTGATTAAAATGACTTTATAAATAAACATAACACTTCAGTGTTCAATAAAACATTAGCAAAATAAGGAGCATTACGTTAAAATGTTAATAACGACTATCTAACAAAAACTAAACGCACAGAAAGCAGCCAAGTAGTTGCGTGTAAGAAATGTTACGTTCAAGCAATTATAGGCAATAACGGCGATATGCGTGTTATTTGCATAAGGGCCATTATGGTATGCCGTAATGACTACTATTACCCAAAATTCGATACGGAGAGGGTACTTGGACTTGCGAGAACAATAGAGCAATATTGCTAAGTCACTCGATGCTATGTTTATTTTGTAGTCCAGGGTGTAAACTTTTAGAGAATTAGGTTTTCGGTTGATATTTCTATTTTTTTGTTGTATTTCAATAGAAGGTTAATCATTTCCCAAAAGTTACACAAAAGTCATCTTAATTATATTTCTTAATCCCTGTGATACTATTGTTACGCTTGTTTTAAAACGGACACATAATTTAAGAAAAGGTCTTACTTTTTTTTCGTTTAACTAAAATACTAATAAAATAGCAGAAAACATAATAATTATCTTATAAACATATAATATACACATGATTTATTACATCGACAAATAAGAAACGGATGATTAAAAATTAAATACATTGCAAGGATACCATTATCCATAGCTAGTCCAACGAAACCGTTAAAATCGCTGCAAGTTTAATACATGTCCCAAACATCGGTTACATTAGAAAGTGATCGACAATCACGGTTCAGTACGGGCAATTTAGACAATTTATACATTATACATGCGTTCCTATACAGCAACATCAGGTACCACACAATGTAGGAGAAAGGGATACCGAGTAAATAGTGTAATAACGTATTATGATTATTAGGTACAGTTTATGCCTCTCCTCGGTCCAATATACTCTACAAAGTTATCGAAATTATACTCAGTTTCTAGAAGTGGAGTAGAAGTCCAGCAGAATTCTAGTTAGAAAGTGAAATCGTATACGAACTGGCCAAGTCTTAGGGCATCTACATTAAATGAAATATCTATACTCTACAGTGAATCACGGACCGTAATGAAAGTAGTGAAACATGTTAAAGCCTTCTACCAAATAATGCTACATCATCATGAACCATTTCAGAATGCTCTATCGATGACCATGTTTGTCTTAGTCGAATGGAATCACACGCCTTATAAATCAAAAGCAAACACTCACAACAGATTGTGTACGTAAATCGAGGTGTAATCAATTTCAAAGATGTATACGACATGAATTCCTCATTACATTTTTCAAACATTTGAATATACTGTCATGGGCAAGGAACTTGACAAGATGTAGAAAGAGACATTAGATGCGCAGAAGTCGTTTTGCTCTGCTTTTTGTTCTGCGAATCTAACTGTCTCTTTAAAATTCTTGCCAAGTTCCTTGTTATACTAGGAATGCTAGCATTATAAAGAGAAAACTAAGTATATCCGTCTCATGCATTCAAGAATCCTTATCTCACGATTGGATGCTGCAGATAAGATATCCGTGGGCGGTGGATTGATAAACTTGTGTGGGGCGTTTGTTTAGCCTACATTCTTGCAAAATGTTTGCGTCGACTTTTATACTTCGTAGATTATAAGCAACAATCATTATTCATTTCTTCTGCGTGATTCTTAATATTTATGACAGATAATGACTTAACCACAATTTGGACTTGGCAGACTAAATATTGAGTTAGTTTCACTACATTGCCAACCAAAAATCTAACGAAGTTTACTTTTTATTTCTTCACAAATGACGGGTCATTCGTAGTTGGTTCTTATATCACTTAAACATCGAAACTCTATAAATATAAACTTTACTTTTAGCCTTAATTCTCCGAATCGAATACAAATGTCGATTCGACATCAACTCTCGAGTGATTCTAGGAATGGACTCGCAGTAAGGATTTAAGTACAGATATTCTAGGAATAGCATTATACTAATGCTGATTTGCTGAATCTGCATTAGTGGAATAGATGCAGACATTGTAAGAGTGATTTAATAAAACTTTTCTGTATGCTATTTAAAACAGTCTTATTGTTTTCCTGTGCACATCTTTAGATAAAACAAAATCCAGAGCAGAAATTGTTTTTTTTTTGGAAATGAACTATGATACTACTTCCTTACCTATAAGGAACCCACTTATGTATTTTTAAATAAAAGAAATCTGGACTAAATAGTGTGGCGTCAACCCATTGATGGCCCACTACTGAGCACGGGTCTCTCCTCGTAATTGAGGAGGCCGAGAGCATACTCCACCACGCTGCTCCAATGCGGATTGGTGGAGGGGTTAGTGGCCAACCCAAG
>DWKA01001911.1:0-11492 GCA_018249155.1 Panoquina ocola ocola | reverse complement strand
TAAACAACTTTAGAAAGATTTTTCAATTGAAAGACAAATTTAGCGCCCATTCACTTGAAATTCCCGCCAAAGAATCTCTGGAATGCAAACAAAGTAACAAACCACAGATTAGGATTAGATTTAATGACACTTCAGACACGAATATTCTTGCATTTTGACCATATTTTGACCAAGGCAAAGACTTGATACTGTATATTTCTATAATCTATGGATGCTATCGTGTCTATGATTTGAATTTTGAAATTGAAGTAAAACTACCGTCTTTCTTTATTGTTAAGATAATTTTATTTTCTTTTCTTCTAGCTTCTCTACATTCTACATATTTTGTTTTAGTCTCGATACAGTATTACGAATAACGTTTGATATTCAAGTATTTGCGAGTTAAATTATATAACGCAAATAAAGTATACTTTACCAAAATGAGTAACGCAATCAATATGAGTAAATATTATAAAAATATGATTCTCTGCAGCCAGATGGACTATCATTGTCTTTTGTGTAAGGAATCTTTTGAAACTATCTCAGACGTAGAAAAGCACATTCGATGGGAAAAACACAGGCAAAGTATGAAACAATGCAATGCATCGAAATATAAGGAGTTTATAAACAAGGTTTTGTTCTGTTACTTATTATGTTGTTTATTTAATTTGTGTAAATTTATATGTAATTTAGACAAAGTAACGAATATTAAATTCCAATTCGCAATTCATCTAAAACCATGGCCAATGATGACAAGGTTACAGGACTAACATTAGTGTTATGTGGTGAATAATTATGTTCACAAAAGCATAAGAGTGGGTCTTAGCTTAGGTATTTTTATCAATAATTCATCTGTATACAATAATTGCCATTTAACATTTAACTGTTACCTTGATACCTTCACATTTATGTAAACTTAATGTTACTTGGTCCCAGTAAATAAAGTTGATTTTTGAGACAAAATGCAAGATAATAATTAGACAAGATCTTGATAATGAACTGAATTAGAGTAATGGTAAGTGATATAATATTGAAATATTTGAAATTTCTATAACTATTTTTAATACTTATATCTGAATATGAATAGCAACTAAAAGAAAAATTTGATATATTTCTAATGAATGTGGTGTGATGCATTTTTAGATTGGAGAAATTTACTACTGTGAGATTTGTAACTATTTAGTAAAGTTTGAAGGCTTGCAGCAACATATGAAGTCCGAGGATCACAAAAAACATAAAAAAAATCCTGATACGGCTCTCAACAGGGCTGTGTTGGGAAAGCGTGATGATTCTGGGTCAATAACGTTTCCAGATTTGATAATAAATAGGCTACAATGGCACGGAATTCATAACAATAAATGTTTGCTATGCAGTGATGGAGTGACCAATGTTAATGACCATATAAATACTACTAAACACATGGTTCATATAATTCAGAGTTCAATTGTGGAGAATAATAATTATTTCTTCAGGAAGGTATGTCATTATAAGGTGTTATGTTATATTGGAAGTTTTTTTTATTAATTTTTTGTACTCACTCTCTTATTTTTTCATATTGCCTGCTTGCAGGTGGAAGATAATACATATTATTGTTTTGCTTGTTCTAACATCTTAAAAGAAGATAGTTTCATCAAACATAGTTGTAAAAAGGAAAAAACAAAGAAAACTAAAAAAGATGTAAACAAAAATGAAATTGAAAGAAAATGTGAACCACCGGGCTTTTTGAAAATATTAGTGGATATAAAAAAGGACAAATATGACATCAATATTAAGGAGAAAACTGCGAAATGTCGACTTTGTGATGCCCCTGTTGATGTTACTTTAAAAGCAATGTCTAAGCATACATTGCAATTTCATGAGGATACAATTGAATATGTAGACCCAGAAGACCATGGGAAACGTAGATCTGAACTAGCTAAGTATGGCAGAGAAAATTTTATAAAACTAAATGAAGGAGGTAGTAAGGGATATTGTTCCTTGTGTGACATTTACATATCAGCACACATGAAAGTGGCTACTGAACATGTAAATGGATTAAAACACAGAGGCCATTTAGAATTAAAAGGTCTGAGAGCTCGTAAACGGCACTCAGTGCCTGGATGTAAGACCGTACCACTTCAACATTTTCTGAAAGACATGTTTCATGCGAAGCCACTCAAATTACTGTGTATCAACTTTAGCATATGTGTGGACCATCTAAGTTTTATGTTTATTAAAACTATAGACAATGATAACCAGCCCAAGAGAAAATGTTTCTGTTGTGATATGGTTATAGGTTGTGAAGATTTAAGCGAGCATTGGAAAACTAGAAAACATAGAAATGCTTTTGTATCTGCTGATATCTTGATGATGGAAGATGAGTTTATAAGAGTTGTAAGTCTATGTTTTAATCAAAGTGATTACTGAGACTATTCCTATTTTTACTTATTAAGTTTGTCAATTTTTGTAATAGAAATACTAGAAAGAAGGACACTATAAATTAAAGCTCAATAAAAAATCATTGGATCAGTTTTTGAGAAACCAATGAAATATGCATACTTATCTATGTATTTGTCCTGTTAAAATGCATTGACATAATTATACTAAATACATATCTCTTAATTTTAGATTCGACCTGGACTTTTTCATTGTGGTTTTTGCAATGAAGTATTTCCATTCTGGGAAGCTATGGGAAAACATATTGCTAGTTGGACGCATGGTATTGCGAAAAAGAAGAGTGAACTAGCACACAAATTAGCCATGCAGTCATATATCACAGATCAGGCTCAAAGTACAGTTCAAATTTCTGATGATCTATACATAAAATGCTTGGAACTTGGCATAGTGTAAATAATATCGTGTGTTTTTTTTACTAATATGATTCTTGTTTTTTTTGCATTTTTTAAGTTGATTACTGTTTGAATTAGTTAATACTTTTTGTGATTGTTAGTTGTTACTGCTGTTTTTTCAAATTCAAATTTTTTATTTGATATCCTGTTCTCATTTGTTTTTAAGTTATGTCATTGTGATGTCTGTACAAATTATAGAGGTCACTGCATGTTTCCTAACACCTTAATAGCAATGACACTACACAGATGCAGCCTACAGGTTAGTGAGCTAATTGACACACTAATTTAACCAATATAGTCATTGACATGTAACTTGGCAAGAGTCTGTACAGAGACAGTTAGATGTACAGAATAAATGGCAGAGCAAAACAACTTTTGCGCATCTAAATGTCTCTTTCAGACTCTTGCCAAGTTACTTGTCAATGACTATAGTATATTTTTTAAATAAAAAGGCCAATTAGTGTTGCAAAGCTTCCAATTAATGCTAAGATGGATGTGGCAGGGACATGATATTGTTTAAGTATTGTTGTTTGAAATTTTGTTTTGTAAGCTTTTCAATAAATATAAGTAATAAAATTTAATTTATTATTTTTTATTACTATCATAGTATACATGGAACCAGTGATAAAAATGAGAGAGCAGCATAATTAAATCATTTTCATATTCTGCACGTAAGCTGTTGAGCTGTTTAATTGTATGTGCAACATAGGATGTCTGTATATCTTCTGGCAAGTCCCTCCAATTGATATCAAGTAATAATACAATGTGTTTTAAGTGATCAGGATACAATTGAGATATGCGATGCCCGAGATTTGTAGAATTAATTTCAATTACAGAATTAATGAATAGCGATATAAATTGTCTCACACTTAAGTCAAATTTGGTTCTTATAAATAAAGCGTTCATAATGGCACAACTAATTTGAAAACATTCGTTTGAAATACAACATATCGCGACTAGTTGCATGAGATCATTATTTGAGGTGAACCAATCATCTTCATCTAGGATTACAGTGTTAATCATTTCTAAGGCACTACGAAGTATTATTTCTTCAATCATTCCTTTTGCTTTAATAGATATGTCATCAGGTTGACTTTTACAAAGATGACCCACACTTTCTGTATTCCATATTGTGTCTAAGATATCCTCATAACTATTCTCTTTGCCATCAACATTCCAGTGTATAATATCTTTCACAAGAACATTATTAATATATTGCTTGTCATTGTTTATAGTTATTAAGGCTCGTAGAATATCTGATTTCAAAGATGATGGATATAAGGGATCAATATTCATTTCTTTCAAATATCTGATCAAAAATGCATCTAGTTCCTTATCAATGCTATTATCATCAGGAAGTTTCTCATAAAAATTTTTGAGCGCGCTTTTTATATTCCTGTCACACACATGATCAGGTGGTTGTGCACAGCACGACTTACAAATATTTGTTAAAATCTTAGATCGATGGCTTTCTGAATGCTGCTCGTTTAATAATTTTATGAAACTCTTTATGAGAAAGTCAGCTATATTTCTGTCCAGAAGTGGATTTTCGTACTTAAATCTGGGGCAAGAATTACTATAATATTCTATAGCTTTTTTTATAACTTTTTTATCCATCATGGTTATGATGTATGTTCAGAATTTTTTGTTCAGATATTAGTCGTCTTTAACCTCCTCTATCTATTAAATAAAATACTTATTGTTTATAGCTCGTTGATCCAACGGTTGATTGCTGCTTGTACTAACAGTACAGCACAGCAGTATTTGCAGTAAAAACTATTAAAAAATATATTTTTGTTAACTAATCCACCGCTCAAAAATATGTAAATAAAATTGGTGGCAACTGACACTGACAAAGTGACAAAACAAATTTGTTTACAATCTGTCAACTGTCACATCTGTGACGTTTATGAAATTATTTGGAATTTATGTATACCACAGACGTCACATATTCACTTTACTATGCATACACAGACTGACGGACTGATCTTACAGCCAGAACAATAAATAAATAATACTACCACAAAACATATTGTTTTTAATTAATTATTTTTCAATTCAATTTAATTTCTTGAAAGATTTCCGATCACAATAATCCAAGCAATTTTCCAACCTGTACCTGCCATCTGGCGTCGAATAGCTGACACAAATAGATATCCAGTAGTTCCATATTTTAAAGTAGATGGCATTAGAAGAATACTGTTTGGAATAATTGTTCTTTAAAAATAAAATTAAAATAAATTATTAATAAACGTCATATTACTAAATTGTTGGTTTAACGAAGGGTTGGTAGTAGAATAAAGTTTTCAGTTACCTAAGCAATGTAACGCAGGACAGGTGGCAATGCATCTTAACTCAACCGTAAGAGTCAGAATACACGTTAATCACCGTTGCAAGGATGACCAATTACTGTGCTACACATTATAAACTTACACCCTACGCCTAGTGTCTTCTTCAGCAAGAACTACGAGGTAGGATTGGACTGCGCATATGACCAAATAGAGTAGAAAATTCCGAAATTAATGAGTGACCAAGTGAGCTGTGTGTCGGCCAATCAGAGCACAGCGACCGGCGCAGTGTTTTGGCGTAATTTGTTTTCGAATAAAATATAATATAACAACACCGCTCTATCGGTTGTATGCTCGATAGCTTGGACACAAAAAATAGCTAAAGTTATAGCGTTAAGGATTAAAATTCACCCACCACATTGGTTCAGTGCCCGATAGGATTAAAATTCAAAATACGCACTCGTGAACGTATTTTTTTTGCTCCTACCACCGCTTCGGAAATGTGCTTTTATCCTCGAGGTGAAGAAACGGCGAAAGTAACTCCGCAGCACATCTATTAGAATTACCTAAAATCTTAAAATCGAGTGGACACAAACCAAGACTAAGAGCACTTTAATAGAGGCAACTAAAAAAAATATTCTTGTAATAAAACTGAAATTACGAAGATTAAACAATACTTAGCGTTAACATCAGCACGGCTAATAAAGTTAATTCAGTTAAACAATAAACTATGCACTTTGACTTGAATCACCGTCAACTTTCTCTCGCGATCACGAAAACCGCATTAGTCAGATGAAACTATTAACTACCTAATTCCCAAAATGTATGTACTAGAACCTTAATAGGCGAAAGTACAGATCGCGCGCGAGTTGATTGCAGTTGGGGCCTGAGATAAAGAGGGGAGCACGTCGCCCCGCCGTCTTTAATATAGTGTCATTAAAGCTCAAAATTATTTATGCTCCCCCCCTTTACCGCAGGCCCCGACTGCAATCAACTCTCGCGCGATCTGTACTTACATCTGATTGTAGAAAGGTTTTCTAAGATTCTTATCCAACCAAGAATGTTAATTTTAATATACTTATGTTATACTCCTTGTTTACAGAAACCCACGAGAAAAAGGATTGACTTATGCTAAAATTTCTGCTTAAATCTATGACTATCATAATGGTAGGAAGATAAGTATTTAAATAGTGTTTAAGATTGAAAGATTAGATTAAATAATTTAACTGTCCGTTATTAGTACTTAATCTTTGTTGCGGATGTTTGTTTTTTCCTATGTCATATTGTTTATGCTTGACCCATATAAGGCTCACTAATAAAAATGAAAAATTGTCTTTAGGTACTTATTTCCTTATTAATCTTCAGAAGATCAACAGTTTCCACATAGTATGTTTCCTTGGTAAAAATCACGTTTATTATAACCTTAGAGTTTTTAAACACTCTGATCTTTTGGGCCTCGATAAGACCATACAGTCAAAATAAGGCCGCTCCATAGGCCTATACAAACGCTTTAAAAAACTTTAGAAATAAAAAAAAAAAAGTAAAACGCCAATGTAAACAATCAAATTTTATGTCTCTGAGTCTGAGCTTTACATGGGTCAAGTACCTTATTTATAAAGTTTACATAATTATGTGTTTAGATTATTGCAAATCTCAACAAATCATTTGGAGTTTGTTTGATAAAAGCCAAGACGTTTTCTCAGGTTTCAAAGTTTTTTTTTGCCAAAATATAAATCCACATAAAATTTCATCGTAATCGAGCCAGACGTGGCCCGAATGCGCAAAAAATAGGCAGTAGTATGTATGAATTATTGAGATTTGTAATATTTTATTATTTATAATTCCATCGAGTTATTGCATTTATTCTTAATCGTGTAGAATTTCTGTGGCCGAAAGTATGTAAACCCCCTCAGGCTTCGTACCACAGATAATATAATTAAAGTTAATAAATGCGTACAAATTGTATAGGAAAAATTAGACATGAAATGGCTCTCAAGGGGTAATTAAATTACATATTTTAGTTTCGGTTTGATCCGCGTTTTGTCTGTTTTTATTAAAGTTTATTCTAATTTTATAAGACCAAAGCAATAATAATAATAGTTAACTGTGTTAAGGAGTGTGATTGTTCATGTGTTCGTAATAAATTTAAATGTATTTACATCTGTTACGAATACCTCTTCATACTTTAATTCCTATATTACAATTAGACATGGGCGTACCCACTTCTGATTCCGAAGGAGGGGTAAATCAATCTTTTCCAACAGATCACCCCCAATAGATACCGCATACTAAACATTTTGTTCCGTTTAGAATTCGCCAAAGTTTGCGGAACGCGCGGGTTGCAGGGGGACGTCACCTGTATGGAAACATCAAATCAACACCCTTTGGTCGTCAAGGGTCAAATGTCAGGTTGATACTAATTTGTTTATTTGACGGAATTTCTATACCAGCCAACGCATATATGTGCAATGAAAACTGTCGCCTTCAATGCAGAATCTATTGGGGGTGATCTGGGAGGGAGGCACATCGGGTATTTTTTCTTCCAAATACATAGTAAATTAGAATTATTATACACGAAACTATTGGATATCTTGAAACTATTGGATACCTTTTTCACTGATTATAATATGTACCTACCTAATATTAAGGAAGATGCTCTTCCTACTTATGATTATGGCCATGCGGGCCAATAAATCAATGACGAAGGTATACCCATAGTACTTTCAAGGTATTAAGTTTACCATCAAATGACATAATCATTCATTTAATTAAAGCTATTCATAAATATACATTTTATAATATGAGTATTTATAGTTATAATAATTCTTAATTATAGATATAGAGAAAAGCTTAATTGTGTACTTTTCTTAGTTGGCATACCCACTACAGGGCATAGGACTCTACTCGTAAGTGAGAAGGCCTAGAGCGTTCTCCATCACGCTGCTCCAGTGCGGTTTGGTGGAGGGGTTAGTGGCCAACCCAAATTTCGGAAGTTTTTACCCGCCCGAAGATCTTTGATATACAGAAGTACTCAAGAAATTTTCGCCATTAGCAGTCACCCATCTAACTACCGACAACATACGCTTGCACAACTCGGCCGATCACTTAGAATCGACACAAGCCATAAGTGGATTATAAGAACACATTTTTCATACAAAGATAACATTTTGTACACAATGATCGATTTTAAAAGCTATTCTAGTCTTAAAAGTTCCATTAATTATTGTATTGTTAATTTAAGAATAAATGAGATTCTTATTGAATGATTATAGTTTCATTTTATACATTTAAGTTTATTGGAACGAAATGCCAATAAAATATTTCAATCAATTATCACGCTTCAAAATAAAAGTACCCAGAAAACATAATCTGGTTGCTTTTGTTTATTATATTCAACAATATGTGCTTTTAAAATATTACAGCCTGCTTTTTTTGCTGATGTGATGTCAGGTACTGTTTAACTAATTTGGATGTAGTTTGTCTGTCGTAATAATATAAGCGTGGGGTAATATTTAATGTATTTTATTTCAAGTGGTATACATAATAAAAAGATTAATTTAGAAACATGGCGTGTACACATTTTCAACAAGGCTTAGAGAATAAAGACAAAAAATGGGAAATATTTTATAATGTTAGTAGATAATTTCATAGCAGTACATAATTTAGTACGTTATGTAAAAGTGTGGTAAATAAGGATTCACAAATATAGTAATACATTCATAAGCTAACAGTACTCAATAATAATACACTTAAATTAATATTTTTATTTCTTTTATCTACCATGTGAGATTTAAAATTTAGTCATTTCATCTATGTAAACTGCCTGTTCTATATATTTCATCCTCATCTTCAACTGATTGTACCAATTACTATAAGACGTTGCAGTATCCTTCTGTCTATAACAATTTTCTGATGTGATTTTTCTATTATGAGACCTAGAATTGCTTTGTGAATTGTTAAAATTGTACTCTTTTTCATAGTAAATATTTGTATCTTCGTAATATTTATTAGCTTTCTTTTGGTGTCTGTGTCTAATTTCTTTTTCAGTTCCATTGTATATTATTTCATCATTTGCAGCCCTATTGTTATTTTCTTGAAAGTCTGATTGTATGTAATTTGTGCTGGAATCATTGTAATTATTGACGATGTTGTTTATTTTATTTTCAGGCAGTGATTTATTAATTTTACGTTTTGTGTTATTATTTTTTAATTTTCTACTGGAAAATGTTTGAGGTAAATCTAAATCTAACATTGTCTTACTTATACCATTATGTTCATGATTTTTATTTATAGTGATATTATTAATATCATCAATGATACTATCTAATGCATCAGGTATTCCTGCTTTTAAATTATCTCTTTTTCCATTAATATTAAGGGTACTATTTCCACCATTAGTTTCTTTGAAGTTCTCAGTAATTGTATTTCTTTTAATAATAGAATTTTGTGAAATGTGAGGTGGATTGGTAGATCTTCTCATTTCAATATGTCTAAACATTATACCTTCTTCAGTTTCTTGACAATCCTTATCTTCTAAAGAAAGCACTAGTTCTGAGAACTGTTCTATCTTTGGGATATCTGAGGTATCACTTAATTTGAAAAGTGAATCAAATGTTTCAATCGACTTCATTGAATTATTTTTGTCACTTAACAATTCCCACATTTCTTTACAAGATACTTTTTCAACAACATCAGTGTTTGTTGTATTGTCTGATGGCAACACTCTGTGATCTGGAGCTGGTTTAGATGAAGCTGTGTCATTTAAATGAAATTCTTCTTCAGTCCATAAATTATACATAGTAATTGGAAGTTCCATTAATTTAAATGTATCTCTAAATTTCTGTACTTCTTTACCTTCACTAAGTATTGTTATAGCTAAACCATATGATCCAAATCTGCCAGCTCTCCCTATTCTATGTAAGTATGTTTGCCAATCAGATGGAGGTTCAAAATTGACAACTAAATCAATATTGAAAGCATCTATACCACGGGCAGCTAAATCTGTGGCCACTAATATTCTGCATTTATATTGTTGCAATGTTTTCAGAGCATCTAAACGGTCAACTTGTTGTTGCTGGCCATACAGACATTGTGATGGCCATTCCGCTTTCTTTAACATATCATGTACTTCTTGGACTCTAACTTGATAATTGCAAAAAACTAGACATTGTTTAAATGGCACTTGTCCAAGTATTTTATGCAGCTCTTGAAATTTATCTTGTGTATACTTAACAATGCTACTGTTGAATTTCACAAATGACACTTTTTGTTTAATACCTAGTAATACACAGTCACTGTCTGGACAAACATGATTAGCATTTTGCACAAAGGTATTTATAAGGCTTCTTGAACTCGAAGGATATGTAGCACTACTCATAATCACCTGTTTTTGTGTGGGTAAGTGCGCATGGATGTATTTAATATCTCCTTGAAATGCACTCTCCATTAATTTATCTGCTTCATCTAAAACTAATAGTCTCACAGATTTTACATCAATAGACTTATTTCTTATCAAATGTTTTAACCTTCCTGGGCTACCTACTACTATATGTACAGGCTTTTTAAACTTCTCAATATCATCCTGTATTGGCAACCCACCCATAACAACCTCAATCTTTAAATCTGTAAAAAAAATAAAACAGGTCTAATATTAACAAGAAAATGTGATTTGTTTTAAGCATAATAATAAACCAAACCAACTTACAGTTTTAAGTTCATCTGACTTGAGAATTACTAATTAAATGGAGAAGTATATAAAAATTATGTATCTAAATAGTCCTGTCTGTTGTGCTTACCTTTATACATACATCCAACTTGCTTCAGTACATCACATATTTGTGCAGCTATTTCACGTGTTGGTGCTAGTATGACTACTTGTAAACCCTTTCCAAAATCTAATTTTTCAAGAGCTATTATGGTAAATACTGCTGTTTTACCAGTGCCAGACTTAGCTTCTAGTAGGAGGTCTGAAATGTTATCAAATGATTGTTATTATAAATTTGAACATGTCTTCATAAACAAGTTACCAGTTATAGTTATAGACTAAATGAAATAAAGTGTTAATGAAAATTATTTTCATACCAAGTACTACTAAAGTAAGGGTAAGTTAGGATTTTTGATTATCATTAGGTAGTCTAATCAAAAGTATCCATACTGGGTTATGGTATGAAATATAGTCCATTTTCTTATGTAGGGGGTATTGTTAAGCCTGTATTTTAATGAGAGATAAATATCTACAAAACGAAGTTGAAGTAATGGCAGACTTTCTGAACATTTCTATCCTGGCTTAGTAGTGACTCTTGAAAATTTCAAGTTGAAATTACATTCCGGAGTATAATAATCTTACTTACCAAATCCACATTTTCCAATAGGAATTCCGTATAATTGAATTGGCGAA